>JAXIVJ010002350.1:2500-70000 GCA_036785665.1 Chirona hameri
TGCGCCGCCTTGCCTCAGGCCCATGCATTCACACACGCATACATTGAATAAAGTGAATAATATTTATATATAAAAAATAGACACAGATGAGGATAGGAAAGTAAATAAAATAAATGAACATAAAAGGGCAGGACCAACTCAAATACATATTAAGAAGTAAATATAACGCTACCACTACAGATAAATAATTAGTACTGGTGCAGAATATACTCACGAACATATTTCTTTAGGACATCCTTATTTCTAGGAACATTATCAATATCATTAAATAATTTACAAACTATTGTATTCCACGCCCTCAGAGCAGAGACAGATAGTGAAAATGCTTTATAATTTGTACGTGCATGTGGAATTATAAAGTGTTGAATAGCTCTGGTGTTGACTGGCTCATGGTATCTAAACATTTCACAAATTGGAGGAGGAAGAGTTTCCTTTACATAGCCCAAAAGTATGACTATTTGCTGTTTGTTTACCAAATCTGGAAACTTTAACATTTTGTATTTAACAAAAAGTTATCTGGTGTGGCACAAGTATGGATTTGTATCAATTATTCTGATTGCTCGCTTCTGTAGTCTGACTAGTTTATTAATTCTGGTTGGATAATTGCTTCCCCAGACAGCAGCACAGTAGTTTAAATAAGGGAGTATTAGAATATTGTATAAGAGTAAAAGATGTTTGGATGAGATATAAAATTTGGCACGTCCCATGATACCTATATTTCGACTTATAATAGATGATAGATTATTGATATGAGTTTGCCACTTGACATTTGCAACAACAATTATTCCAAAATATTTGACAGACTCCTTTCTTGCAATCTGTAAATTATTTATTTTAATATCTAAATCATTTACAGACTTTCTTGAAAAATTTGGTAGTAGGTCTTTGACACATTTAAAGAAAGCCTATTTGACTGAAACCATTTAGTAACCATGGGTAGTACTGCATAAAGTTTGTTTTGTAGCTCTGTCAATCGATGAGCTTTAATAGCAATAGCCGTGTCATCTGCAAACAAGTAAAAGTGAGCTTGATTATAAATGTTTGAAATATCATTAATATATATATATATATATAATAAAAAGCAAGGGACCTAAAATTGAACCCTGTGGGATACCCATTTCAACCTTTGCCTCCTCAGATAAATAAGAATTAATTAGAGTTCTTTGCTTTCTATTAGTAAGGTATGATTTTAATAGTTGGTGAAGTTTTCCTCTTATCCCAATAAAATGAAGTTTGTTAGTAAAATATCCAAACAAACGGTATCAAATGCTTTTTTTGAGATCGAGATACAGCACACAAGTGACAATGTTTTCTTGAAGTGAGCTAGTTATCGTATCTGTCAAATGTGCAATGGGCATGTATGTGCTATGTTTCTTTCTAAAGCCAAATTGAAGGGGATTTAATAAATTGTGTTCATTAACATAAGTTAAAATTAAAGAATGCAATATTTTTTCCAAAATTTTCGAGAAGATCGGTAGCAAGGAAATTGGTCTGTAGTTATTAAAAGCATTTCTATCTCCTGTCTTGTAAATCGGTTTAATAATGGCAACTTTAAGATGATCTGGAAAAATGCAGTACTGAGGCAGAGGTTAAAAAAGGTTAAGTGATGAATAATACTTTGGTAGGTTAGAAGTAATATTTCAGTGCTAATTTTGTCTATACCTCCTCCCACAGGGTTCAAGGAATTAATTATAGACTGTACCACAATGGAATTTGTCATCAATGGCACATCGAAATTATCATGGATAGGTTGAGTTAAAAATTCAAGAGGACTGCTGTCTGAGGGAGGAATGTTTTTCCAGGCGCGAGCCAATGGATGAAAAAAAGTCATTAAATCCCTGTGATATTTCGGCGTTTTTATATGTTTTTCCATCGCTGCCGATGCATGTCGATGGCGGTTCATGGATATGTATTTTACGTTTGTTTATCACCTCATTTAATATCTTCCACGTGTTTCTACTGTCATTTTTGTTTTCTTCAAATGATTTCTCATAGTACAACCTTTTTGCATTACGTAATATATTTGTCAGTATATTTCTAAATTGCTTATAGTTATTCGTATTTTTTATTTTTTGACATCCAAGTAACTTTTTATATAACTTATTTTTCTTGTTTATAGAACACAACAGTGCAGGAGTAATCCAGGGTTTCACTGCAGTTTTTCTTGAACTTGATTTTATCATTTTTGAGCATTTGTCAATTCCTTCCATATAACTTTGTATTAACTCATTGCATGCTTCATTTGCATCAATGTGGTTCTGAAAGTTCTGTAGCTTTACAATTAACCCGCGCACTGCAGGGGGTGATTTCCGCCCCCTCAGGTTTTTCAAACATGGCGAGAAAACGGCGGCGCGCAGCGCCGCCGGGTTTTGATACACCTGTTAGGACATCAATTGCGCACACTTTGAGAAAAAAAATATGCTCGGGTCATCTCAGGTCAGGTCACCAGACCAGGTCAAGTGACCCCACCACCAAAAATGTTTGTAGTTGTGCCAAAGCCAGAGTTTTTCACCAATCAGGTTGAAACTTACAGGATGTCATGAGGGCACCAGTACTTACAATTTGTATAACTCAGAATTTTGATATCGGTGACCTAAGGTCAGGTTAATTTGGTAACCTCCCCATAATAAGTCAATGGGGAAATATACAAATGCTTCCTATTTCAAATATATGCATGGTACTAGTCCAATTACTTCTGGATCATGTTATTATAGGATATTCTTGATGATCCAAGTGTAAGTTTTGTTCAGTGACCCCTATTGGGTCATTTGAGGTCATGCGAGGTCACCATCACTTTTGTTTTGCCAATAACTCTCGACATAATGAAGATAGAGAAGTAAAACAGACATCAATGTGTTTGTCTCGTCGAGACACGTCTTCCCATATGCAACATGCCCTACTTGGGTCACCACTTGACCTTGACCTTAGGTCAAATTTTCAAGTTGACTTAACAAGGTCACCATATATATATATTATTCAAAGCGCCTTGCAAAGATAAACACAATGGCGTAAACAGTTTTCCGTTATCTTTATTAAGTAAAAAGTTAATAGCAAAAAACGATTTAGCGAAAAAACGGATTTTTTTCTTTTTGACCTCTGGAGCCTCAAATATTGACCTGAGATCAAATCTGAGGACATCTTGGCGATTAAAAATTGCACTGGCTGGCGTTTGCTTTTTCCGTTTGTTTCTAACTATCATCGTTTCTGAGATATATGGGAATTTCTGGAGCGATGTCCTAAAACAGGAAAAACTGGAAAATTTGACCTTTGATGACCTCTGGTAACCTCAATTTTGACCTGACTTTAAAAAAAACACTGAAATACTTTCGATAGAACATGTATGAAGCTATCAAATGCATTTTTCCGCTTCTCGCTACATTGCGTAGTTTTCGAGATCTCAATGGGGGGGGGGGGGGGCGGAAATCAACCCCCCTGCAGTTCGTGTTCGGCGCAAAGCCCCTGCAGTGCGCGGGTTAAGAATTGATTTAACTGAGGTGCTTTGTTTTTGTAAAATACCATTTTTTGTTTGGTTTTCTGCTTATCTATGGTATGGTTAAACATTAATGATATAAAGATTGGAAAATTAGCTGATAAATCATCAATAATGACACCTGATTTATCATGAAAGGAGAGATCATTTATGTAAAAGTTGTCTAAAAGTGAGTGCTTTCCCTTTTGTATTCGTGTAGGTTTAAAAATAGTAGGGAAAAAACTGTAGGAGGATAATAAGTTATTAAAACTGAGAGCATGCTGATCATCATGCACATCTAAAAGATTATAATTAAAATCACCGCCTAAAATGACAGTCTTTTTCTCTCCTTCTAATGTATCTAATAACTTCTCAATATATTCATGAAATGATTTATGTGAGAAACTAGGCGGTCTGTAAATATTACCAATTATGATATCTTTATTATTTGAATAGGGTATATTAATTCCAACAAAGGTAGCCTCAATGAGTTTTGTTTCAAGATCTCTCCTTTCCTTGACATCATAGTGCTTATTTACATACATCAATGTTCCACCACCCTCACCATCCTCACGACAGGATGCAGGAACATTGTATCCATCCATGACAAATGAGGCAAGTTGATTATTTTTTATCCATGTTTCAGAAATGCAGACCACAGACCAGTCAACACCAGAGCCTGCTAATATATTTTGAATGTCATCAAACTTGTTTTTTTATTGATTTGCAATCATACATTTAGGTGTATGATTGCAAATTTGTTATCAGTTTTAGGCCTATCAGTAGGAATTGTGTAATACTTGCACTGTGAAACTACATTATCAAAGTTAGGCACATCCAGAGTAAACATATCTTCAAATATGGGCAAGTGTATGTCAACCATTTATATATTTAGTAAACATGTTAACCATATAATCTAAGTGATCAGACTGTAGCAGTAGTTCCAATTGTTGAGAAAAACATGAGTGGTACCCAATAGGAGGAAAGGATAAGTAGGTACTACAAACTATGAGTAGTTGAGAAAACGCAAGAATTTTTATATGATATTGGAGCCTAGGATAAAGGAATGGTCATATTCATGATATTGGACATTTGCACTGCAAACTACCTAACCAATTCAGGCAATCATCAATGGAAAAGCAATATACAAACATATCAAATTTATATTTGTAAGGCCCTCCTTCATGCTGGATAATCCTCACTCTCTGCACATTTGTTCAACATTTATTCTAGGATATGCAACACTCATTCATCATTAATCAACTAAAATATATTTGGGTGAATCATTCATTGGTTGAGCCAGCCCGCCCCCAAGGGCCCCGCGGAGACACCCCTCCCCAGTGTCCAGCACACCAATTTGAGGTAGGTACCCAACAGTGGTCACTCACCCCATATTACACTCACTCAGGTCTACAATCTGTCCTTAAACACAATCAGAACATGATTATGTTACATGTTCAATGTAGACCATGCCTATTATCTTCCTCGTGGTTCAGGCTCAAAGAAAAAGCTTGACATGTAAAATGTCCTTCATATCCAGGTTGGTCAATTTATATCAAAAGTTAGTGCAACCCCCAGTGTCCAGATTAAAATGTTAAAACCGGTGTGTTTAGCACCCATGTCCAGACTCACACGCACATTCACTCAACAAGGTCCGAAGTAAGTCCAATAGCACAATGGCAGACTTATCCGGATCCCGTCTGGGGGAGCTTTAAGACCAGTGAAATTTCACTTAGTTACTTATCCAAAAATAGCATGTCAAGTAGTTTCTTCTCCATGTGTCCCAACAGTGGAACAAACAACAGTCATCAACTGTCTAAGGCAAGTTGACCAATAACGAGAGCTCCTCCTGAGAGTCACACAAGCCAATCACTTACTTCAACTCAATATTTCCCCAACATTAGTGTCCTGGACCCAGGTCCAACGCGCCCCCGCTGGCACCCCACAGGGACAGGCTGACTGTTGAATGATTGAAGTTTACAAAATATTTACAGAAAAAAATTATCTGTATCAGATAACTACTTACTCCAATACTGCATTGGCATGCATTTATGCATGTCTTAAGACTTAATGTCACTACGTTCTCAATGTCAATAACCGTCACCTTTTGTGCATCACTAGGCTGAGAATGAGGCAATCTCCTACAAGAAGAATCCCAACACTTCGGTTGAAGGTCAAGCCTTCCAAAAATAATAAATCATGTCTCAGGAAATCTTTTACAAAACCAATATTGTTTGGCCATCATAAGAAAATGTAGTGTCTAAGACAAACGTTAGCTTGACATTTATAATTAATATAATTAAGCTGCTAGCAAAATACAATTTTTTGAGTGCAAAGTATTAATAAATAGTGCTTGGTTCAATATCCGAAATCTACGCTTACGATACTAATTCTAACGCATTCGACAAATCAAGGTAGTGGATGCCTTGGTGGATGCAAGGATGTGAATTCAAGGTCAGCACATGTTTTCATAACAAACACAAATTATTCATTATACCTACATCAGTGCTTTATTAAATCAGGGCTTATCATCAGCATTCAAGCTTTCCCTTACTGTGTGGTAGATTTACATCAATCTGGATGTGCCTAATTATCTAACAGTCTCTCTAAACTTGAGAGCATGGTATAATACTGTCATTGTCAATCAATGGATATCATTCACAACACACAATGTTGATCAAGGTTGTGACTTATGATACTGCTGATCTGCACACACTATACATCTACCAATATCTAAGACTAATCAAGTTTCATAGTGTAGGTATTGTGTCTGGTACTATGATATATTTAACCTAATATTTGTATTTGTCTTTTGTATTTTTATAACATGCTAAAGCTAGTATTATTATTTATTTTTCTAAATTATACATCCATCTACCAATACCCAATGCTAAACTTGTTTCACAGTGCAAGCATGTGTGTCAACTACCAAGCACAATGGTATACTTTAAACCTAATGTTTTTATTTGTCTTTATATTTTGTGTTGTTTTTGTGTATATTTCTGCTGAACTAACAAGCTGGAAAGCATATAACCCAGAAGACTTTAGTGTGTCACAGTGCTAACCCATGTGTCAAGCAGCATCACTCACTATCACACCAAGTAGGTTGAACAATTGAACATGTGTTTAATGCTTACAGCTACTGTACACAACTAGCCACCCTCTGCTTGTTTTGCCTCTTGTTGTGACTACGCTGAGACTTTCTCTGTTGCTTACTCCTTTGAGGTGAAGAGCTAGTCTCAGATGAGTTTTCATCACCTTTGCAATTTGTCTTGTTACCCCTTTCATGCTGATTCTCTGAGCCAGGTGCTAGGCTCTCACGCTCACTGTCTTTGCTTTTATCAGTTGCTACGGCATCTGTGGCTTGTGTCTGTGGCACTGAAGATCCGGGGGGCTTTGTGTCACCCTGTTGTAGTCCTGCAGTTGAATACTTCATGAAGGTCATTGACAAATTCGTCCTTCCCTACCATTGTTTACATCGAGTGCGGCATTTGTGGAGGCTCTGTGACGTTTCCGATCAAACTGAGCGCTGCTCGGACACACGCTAGTAGCGCTTTCGTTCTCCATTGCAACCAGGCGTCAGCCAATCAAAAGCCAGAAAGGGAACACGTTCTGGCTTTGCATTGGCTCACGCCTGGTTGCCATGGAGAACGAAAGCGCTACTAGTGTGCGTTCGAGCAGCGCTCTGATCCGTGAAGCAATCCGTGAAGCATCCGTGATGCATGACTGACTATCAGTATAAGTCATGAATAACAACAACATGCAAACTATACCAACTCGAATAAAATAAGGGCGGAATGAATTGAACCCCAGGCAAGCTAGTATTCGCAAAGCATTCGGCACTGCGCCACAAAAGCAAAAGGTGAGGGAAATGCATGTTGGATACAATATTATTACGTCACAAGTGTCTGAAGTGTCAACTACTATGAAATACAGTGATAAAATACCTTTAATAATGATTAACAAGAAAATTCAAACTTAAAAACAATAATTTGAATAAGTCTTTAATTAGCTTTGAACTCAAAATCAGATATATTTTGCAATGCTACACAAGAATGGCACCAGTGACGTCATTAACAAAGCCTGTTACGGAACTTGGGTATACTAATCAGGAACAACTCGCTACAATGGTTAAGTGCGCCGAGAAGCATGACAATGACTTTGTAAACAAATCGCCGACGCTAAATAGGTCGCCGTCGATGTGCATCGATGAGCTTCCGATTTAATTGCCAGTTTTGTGTTATTGTTTGTTAGTTTTTTGGGCAAATATTATTAATTTGCATGATAATATAAAGCATAGTGTTATATACAGCCACAGACAAATTATACAATACTCATAATGTTGAAAACAAATGAATTGATTTTCAAAAATTGAGGGTCGCAACCACTAACTATGCCGCCATTGATGTGCATCGATGAACTTCCGATTTTATTGCCACTTTTTCCAATCGCTGTTAGTTTTAGAAGATCGCCGGGCATATAATCACAACAAGCAGAACGCACAATATATTTTCCACTCCATTGCGTAAAAAAACAATACGGGAAAAGCCCTCAGTTTGATGAGGACCAAAAGTACTTGCAAGTACCGGTCGTTAAAAGTGTGGAACGCTTATCAACTTTAACTTGAAATATCTTTCGGTAGGAAAGTTTTCATGCAAAATGTGATGAATTTACAATATGTTTTGGTCTCGTCTGGCGATTTCAAGTGCTAACTCCATTTTTGTGGAAAAAGGTCATTATTTCCCTTTAAAACAAATTATTCCTTGTATAAGCAGCTTAGATATTCCTTCAGGAAATGTATTAATTTTCGACCGATTTTGTTGTATTGGTAAAGCCTGTGGACCCCTTCGCTCCGTTCCTGTTCGGTCCCCCAATCGTTTACAAAATCGACCTCGCAGGTGTGGACCTTCGATGATAGGCGTGTTTATATTAATAATTTGTATTCAGCTTCATTACTGTATTATTCAACTATGGTATTTATATTTTACACTTATGTTTGTCATTGTCACACTTAACCCTATTAGCGGCAGGGGGGGGGGGCTGATTTTGCCCACCCATCAGTTTTTTTCTTCTCAGTTATCTCCGGAACGGCTTGGAGCAGACCCATGCAATTTTGGAACTTTTCCTAGAAATGAGTTCCGCATATGGAGTCAAAATTTTGAGTTCCTAACCTTAACCGAGGGGGTCCTAAGGCCGTTCTTTCGGCGACATTAGGCGATAATACGGAGATGCTATATTCACGGCTTCTTCCTAACTGCCTGAAGTATAATAGAGTTACATAGGTTTATGGTGATTGAAAACAGTGCAAATAAGCTGATGTTAGTGAATTATAATACATATTGCACGGCAGAGGTGGTTTCAGGGACTTGAAAAAGGGAGGTTGACAGGAAGTTACTTTTTCATATATTTTGCCTCCCTTTTCGCTAAACTGGCGCCGCCTATGGATACAAATATGCTTTATAACTGTTGTGTCTGATGTCACAATAATGCACCATTTCATTTATCCAAAATATATAACAAAAGCCGGTTTTATTACGCACTTATTGCCCCCCCATATTTAGTGACCTGCAAACGCCTCTGATTTTTGCATTTTCAAAAGTCACCATCATATATCAATCCCCAATTCAATATATGTGGATCATCATTAGTTGCGTTCAAATTGGTTGATAAACATGGCAGCTATGGTCGATCAAATATATCTCTAATTTGGTTAGTTTTTGCCCCCCCCCCTGTTGCCCCCCCCCCCCTCCCCCTATTAAAAATGTATGATTTAAAAGAAATGTAGATCGTGTTGAGGGGAATCGAACACGGTTTGATTTGTGAAAATCGGACTGGTGGATCTTGAGATCTCCTGGGATGGGGGGGGGCGAATCCCCCCCCCCTGCCACTAATAGGGGTAGAAAGGAGTCTGCCGCTAATAGGGTTAAAATGTACCAGTATCTATGTATAGGTACACTTAAAGGGAATGTTTCACCTTTGTATTGGTTTTGAACTGAGATAGCCATTATCTTAGGCCATTATTGAAATGTCGATAATTCTAAGGTCATTTTCCCTCAAACTTAGCCGTTTTTAAGCAATTTAATTTCCCATTTGCAAAATGGGGTCTAGGCTAGTGCCGCCGCTGATTGGCTGACAGACACTGTTTCAGCCAATCCCATTTTGTCGGCCAATCAGCGGCGGTATATAGCTCAATAATGACATCATCCCAAATTTAGAACCTTAATTTGTATAAAGTTAAGTGACATTTCGAGAGAACAATTGTCACCATCGTTATCAACAGCATTTACTTCATATTTTCGACTACAACCAGCGTATATTTTACAACTAGAAAGGCGAAACATTCCCTTTAACCGTATGCCTTAGCAGCATTTTTTTTTCTCTCTCGAATCCTCCCCTCCCCCCTCAGGAAAAAATTCCTTAGCCGAGGCCCTGATATGCAATATGCATAATATTCAGTTTTCCTTTTTTATAGTCATGTATTACTGCTGCCACGTCATATTTATACACCAGCAAACAACTCATTCACTAAATATATATGTTGTCCATTTGAGACCTCACAGTAACCATGTGTTCCCCAGGTGCAGGCATGCTTCACTGTGTCCACTGCGACTACACGCTTCTGGGACAGGATCGTCTGGACAATCACGTGAAGTGGCGCCACGGCCACATTGGCAGGGACGGTAGATACAAGTGTGAGTGGTGCGAGTTCTCCACAGATGTAGTAAATAGCATGAGACAACATCGTTTGACACACACGGGAGAGCGGCTGCACCGCTGTGATGACTGCGGCAAGACGTTTACCGAGCCAGGTAGTCTGACGCGTCACCGCCTTATACACAGCGGTCAAAGGCCGTACGGATGTGACGTCTGCGGGAAGACGTTCAAACAGGTCGCTGCTCTGGTGAAACACAAACGTATTCATACCGGGGAGAAGATCCATCAGTGTGAGCAGTGTGGCGCCACGTTTAACGAGTCGTCTAATTACATCACCCATAGGAAGTGTCACAGTGGCGTGAAGGCGTACCAGTGTCATGTGTGCTCGGCCCGGTTCGTTACACGGGCAAACCTCACCATACACATGCGGGCTCATACGGGGGAGCGGCCGTACGGCTGCTCCTCCTGCTCGGCCCGGTTCGTTACACGGTCAAACCTCACCAGACACATGCGGACTCACACGGGGGAGCGGCCGTACGGTTGCTCCTCCTGCTCAGCCCGGTTCGTTACACGGTCAAACCTCACCAGACACATGCGGACTCACACGGGGGAGCGGCCGTATGGGTGCTCCTTCTGTCGGGCCAGTTTCGTTACACAGTCAAACCTCACCTCACACATGCGGACTCACACGGGGGAGCGGCCGTACGGCTGCTCCTTCTGCCCGGCCCGGTTCTCGCATCCGTGGAGCATGAAGCATCACGTCATCTACCGCCATACACACGACTACAAACACATGTGTGACCGGTGTGGAAAAGGCTTCGTTTTCCCCAGTAAACTGCGGAAGCATGTAGAGAAGTGCTCAGCTGTCAACTGATGTACACAATGACGTGATGCGGATTGGCCTATTGAGATACTGACGGTATTAACTATTGCATGTTGTAACATCACTGTAATGTAGTGTTTATTGTTTGCGTCGTTTGGTCACCAGCTCGGTCCAGTAACTGTTCATACTCTGTGACCGATGTGTATTGATATATTATTGAGACGTCAGGCTATACAATCAACTTAGCCCGTATCTGCAATGTATATACGTTATTAGAATGACATTCGATGAAATGCTATTGGCGTTTTAACCTGCGCACTGGAGGGGGTTTGCGCCGAACAAGAACTGCACAGGGGGTTGGTGATTTCCGCCCCCCCCCCGTGAGATCTCGAAAACTACGCTACGTAGCGGCTAGCGGAACACGGCGTGTGATAGCTTGATACAAGTTCTATCGAAAGTATTTCAGTATTTTTTTTTAATCAGGTCAAAATTGTGGTCACCTCAGGTCATCAAAGGTCAACGGCAAAACGCGATCGCCAGCCATTTAAATTTTTTAATTGACAAGGTGTCCTCCAATTTGATTTCAGGTCAATATTTGAGGCTTGGAAAAGGTGGGAAAATGCTGTTTTTTTGCCAAACTGTTTTTCGCTAATAACGTTTCACCTAATAAAGCAAACGGAAAACTGTTTACGCCATTGTGTCTTTTCAAGGCACTTCGATTGATATAACTGGTGACCTTGTTAGGTCAACTTAAAAATTTGATCACATGTCACTGACCTTGACCTGAAGTCAATAGCAAGTAGGTCATGTTGCATATAGGGAGACGTGTCTCGACGAGACAAACACATTGCTGTCGGTTTTACTATTATATCTGCATTATGTCGCGAGTTATTGACAAACAAGTGATGGTGAACTCGGATGACCTCAAATGAACCCATAGAGGTTATTGAACAAAACTTACACTTGGGTCATTAAGAACATCCTATAATAACATGATCCAGAAGTAATTGGACTAATATCATGAATATCCTTGAAATAGGAAGCATTTTAATATTTCCCCATTGACTTATTATGGGGAGGTCACGAAATTGACCTGACCTTAGGTCACCGATATCAAAATTCTGAGATAAACGAATTGTAAGTGCTTATGTCCTCATGCCACCCTGTAAGTGTCAAACTGATCGGTGAGAATATCTGGCTTTGGCACAACTGCAAACGTTTTTGGAGATGGGGTCACTTGACCTGGTCTGGTGACCTGACCTCAGATGACCCGAAGCTATTTTGTTTTTCAAAGTGTGCGCAATTGATGTCCTAACATGTGTGCCAAAACCTGGCGGCGCTGCGCGCCGCCGTTTTTCGCTATCCGAGAAAAACCTAAGGGGGGGAGGAGGAAATCGACCCCTCTCCTGCAGTGCGCGGGTTAAATGAGAAAATGCGTCAATTTTGCGCTGCTTTCAGGTGGTTTGGGGCTTGGCTCTTTTGCCCCACCCCTTTGAATCCGCCAGTGACCAGAAAACATTGAGGGGCGGAGAGCACGGTGGCGGAGAGCACGGTTGAGGGAGGGGAGGGGAAGGGGGCACAGTGCCACCCCAAAAGTATATAAATTGACACCTATGGTCCACGCCAATATTGAACCGACGCGACGAGGGGCGGGTATTGGTCCAAGATCTCCAAAGCTACGCTAGATATATGTAAACAGTGTTTTACTGGTCTTAAGTTGAAAACATGCTTCACTAGGCCTGTTTAAATAGCATACAAATCCTCCCAACACCTGGGAAAATTATTTCCTAGGAATTGAGACGTTTGCTTTTTCTAGTGAAATGTCCCTAGATTTGACTATCTACTTATCTGCTTACGCGTGTAGTTGAATGCTTCGCATTGATCTCGAGGAAACACTACGAAAAACCGCCTTTGTCTATGGTGCCGCTATATTAACACGTAAAACCTGAATAATAATGATAAACACGAGATTAGTAAACGCACACAAACTCCCATTCGTTATACGTCATTGGAACATGGTCATAATAACTCACAAATAATTTGTCCGCCCCTGTAGCTCAGTTAGGAGAACGCTGGGCTTCTGACCTCACCCGGTAGTGGCAGCCCGGGATCGAGTCGCTTCGGTGCTCGCTATTAGCCCCTGACTGGGATGGCCTGTGGCCGGTGGCAGCGGTCACACTCAAGGTCAGTTGACGACAAAGGGCGGGGCGGACCGTGTCCAGGTATGTCGGGCGCGTAAAACTTTCGCTTCTAAATTCTGCCGGACGCCAGGAATTGCGCGATCGGGTGGTGGGGGTCAGCGCCTGCGCAACAAGTTATGCTTAGCGCGGGTCCTGACCTCGGAAATCCATCTATTCAAAAACATTCTGACTAAATTTATTATTTAAAAAAAATCAATAATTTAAAATAACGGTGTGGCATGAGCAGCACTATCGCCATATATACAAGTGTATTGCTCGCGGGAGCGCCACATGTAGTCACGCTGAAGTCAGCTTGGTTAAAGCATTAAGCGGCGACCAATCAGATTTGGCGTGTCATCCTCGATCTAGGGCTAGGGGAATTTCATGAGGAAAAGCTAAAGAGTCTCAATTCCTAGGAAATTATTTGTTAGCAATACAGCCAAGACCCAGGTGATAAGCTACCAGAGTATTCATAGGAATTGAGACATTCAGACATATTCTGGAGAAATATAAGCATGAAACACCGAACATCCATCCATCCAGGAACATAGTTCTCACAAAATGTTATTGAATAATATGTAACACATGCTATGTAACTTGCGAGTAGGAAAAACAAAACATGCATATGTAAGAGTACCTTTGTGTATTCTCGTGCTCAATCAGCAGTTTTTAAACAGACTAAACCAATCTTTTGATTCTAGGGAAATTGCATTAGAAAAGCTAAAAAGTTTCAATACCTAGGAAATATTTGCCTAGGAATTGAGTCTTTTTATGCTATACAAACAGGCCTAGTAACGTGTTTATCGATTTTACAGACCGGACATTTTTTACCTGCGAATTTTACTCCCACTGCGGGCCAAAATTTTGTCACTGGGGGGCCGGCCAGCGGTCACCGCGGAGGAATGTGGCCCCCCAGTTAACATGTTAGCCGAGGCCCTGCAAAATATTGATGTAGTAACAGCATGGGTAATTAATTATTTTAAAAAATCATAATAATTGCATGTAATTTACATTACAAAATTTGCTTTATTTACTTACAAAATATATACTTGAAAATGTAAAAGGTTATCCTAAGAAAATGACAAACATATTCGATGTAATTTTTCGCCACATAATGGCGTCTCAATTCTCCCGAAACAAACCAAAGACCTTACGTAAACAGTTTGAGTTGTAACAGAGGTGGACGGAGAAACAGTTGGTGCATCAGATGGTATGATTTATTTTTGGAGACTGTCCATTGTCAATTGGGACTAGGTGTTTTTTTTTAGTGAAATGTCAAAAATGGTATCAATTGTTTATCCTTAAAGGGAATGTTTCACCTTTCTATTGGTTTTGAACTGAGATAGAGAACTGATATGAGAACTGAGAACTGATATTACCTTTTGCCGTTATTGAAAAGTCGAAAATACTAAGGTAATTTTCCCAAAAACTTAGCCGTTTTTAAGCAATTCAATTGATAGTTTGCAAAATGGGGTATAGGCTAGTGCTGCCGCTCATTGGCTGCCGGCAACTTTTTCAGCCAATCCCACTGTGTCAGCCAATCAGCGGCGGTCTATAGCTCAATAATTACTTTCCGGGATAATTACTTCTGCCACTTTCCGGGAGAGAAAAAATATCAACATCGTTTTCAGTAGCATTTGCGTCATATTTTCGGCTACGACCAGCGTATATTTGACAACTTTCAGAAAGGTGAAACATTCCCTTTAAGTAAAGTGCCTATGACAAGTTCCGCCTCTTTGCATACCAAAATTGACGAGTCGCTAAATTGATGTTTTGGCCTAGTGCTAGCAACTGATATTTTCCTGATTTGTAGGATAAGGTTGGACATCTACGTTATACAAAGATAGTCAAAGTATGCTGCTATTCTTCATGTTTTATTTCATTACCATGGCGTGAGGGTGGTGCCGATTCATAGGCGTAGGAACAGGGGGGGGGGGGGGCGGCAGCCGGAAGGGAACATGGCCCACCCACTTTTCGGCCGTTTTTTTGCTAACATATTTTATTTTGCTTGGTGAGGAAATGTTTGATGGCAAAGGCGAGCGCTAGCATTTAATCGTTTGTTCAATTAATCGAGTCTTTCCGTCCGGCAACCCAACCTGTTTCAACTGCTGATCGATCCGGCACATCGGTTATGACTTGATTGATTGATGTGATTGATTCTTGAATAATCATTGTTCCTTGTGTGCTGATTACCGAGATCAGATGTGAAGTTCGCTCACCGGCAGCGGCGGTCATACACTATGCCCTATAGCTGAACTCTGAATCGTGTGTATTGTGTAGTGTACTGCATTCCATTTGTATTTGTATTTTCGCTTTGTGTTTCCGCACGCAGCTCACATGCGTTGTACGTACCCACACTCACCTGTGTTCCCGTACGTAGGTGCATACGTTGCTGTTTGTTTTTCTGACTCGTCGCGTGCGTTAGCCGTTTAGTATGTAGATATTAATCCGTATGCGGTATTCCCCCACTTCGTTCTGACGCTGAGTGCACTGGTCGCGCCCAGTCGCGCCTCAGTCGCGTTTGTTAATGTATTTGCGCCGCCCGTACATACATACGTACACATTTGTATTTGTACACATTTTGATAAATCACGTACAACGTTCTCAACATTGTACGTGATTTATCAGTGACATGTGCCATGTGCCAGATTCGACACCTATTTCCCATTTATACCGGACCGCGTAAAGGATTAAAAGGTATCTGTTTTCTTCGGCCAGTTGTATTTGTACAATAAGTTTCTATTTGTATATAGTTATCATGTACTGTTCTTTATATTTTCCCATAGGAAGTAAGTAATGCGACATTTGCTACGCAAAATAAACCACATCACGATCGCATGCTTAACCCGCGCACTGCAGGGGCTTTGCGCAGAACACGAACTGCAGGGGGGTTGATTTCCGCCCCCTCCCTGAGATCTCAAAAACTACACTACGTAGCGAGAAGCAGAAAACGGCAATTGATAGCTTGATACATGTTCTATCGAAAGTATGTCAGTATTGTTTTAGGTCAGGTCAAAATTGAGCTCACCAGAGGTCATCAAAGGTCAAATTTTCCAGTTTTTCCCTGTTTTAGGACATCGCTCCAGCAATTCCCATGTATCTCAGAACCTATGCTAGTTAGAAACAAACGGAAAACGGCAAACGCCAGACAATGAAATATCCAATCGCTAAGGTATCCTCAAATTTGATCTTAGGTCAATATTTGAGGCTCCAGAGGTCAAAAAAGGGGGAAAATGCCGTTTTTTGGCTAAATCGTTTTTCACTATTCTCTTTTTACTGAATACATATAACGGAAAACTGTTTACGCCATTGTGTTTATCTTGTCAAGGCGCTTCGGATGATATACATGTTGGCTTAGAATGATACACATGGTGATAAGTTAACTTAAAAATTTGACCTCAGGTCAAGGTCAAGTGGTGGCACAGGTAGGGCATGTTGCATATGGGAAGACGTGTCTCGACGAGACAAACACATTGATGTCTGTTTTACTTCTCTATCTTTATTATGTCGGGAGTTATTGACACAAAAGTGATGGTGACCTCACATGACCTCAAATGACCCATTAGGGGTCACTGAACAAAACTTACACTTGGATCATCAATAATATTTGATAATAACATGATCCAGAAGTAATTGGACTAATATCATGCATATCTTCGAAATAGGAAGCATTTGTATATTTCCCCATTGACTTATTATGGGAAGGTTACGAAATTGACCTGACCTTAGGCCACCGATATCAAAATTCCGAGACACACGAATTGTAAGTACTTATGCCCTCATCACATCCTGTAAGTTTCAAACTGATCAGTGAAAACTCTGGCTTTGGCACAACTACAAACATTTTTGGTGGTGGGAGCACTTGACCTGGTCTGGTGACCTGACCTGAGATGACCCGAGGTTATTGTTTTTTTCAAAGTGTGCGCAATTGATGTCCTAGCAGGTGTGCCAAAACACGGCGGCGCTGCGCGACGCCGATTTGTCGCTATCTTTGTAAAACCTGAGGGGGGAGCGGAAATCACCCCCCCCCCCCCTCCCTGCAGTGCGCGGGTTAATTACAAGGTATTCCCGCCTTAAATCGTATAATTCCAATGTCTTTTCTTTGTGACTGGTATTCACATTGGGTTAATTACAACAAGGTGTTCCCGCCTTAAATCGTATAATTCCAATGTCTTTTCTTTGTGACTGGTATTCACATTGGGTTAATTACAACAAGGTGTTCCCGCCTTAAATCGTATAATTCCAATGTCTTTTCTTTGTGACTGGTATTCACATTGGGTTAATTACAACAAGGTGTTCCCGCCTTAAATCGTATAATTCCAATGTCTTTTCTTTGTGACTGGTATTCACATTGGGTTAATTACAACAAGGTGTTCCCGCCTTAAATCGTATAATTCCAATGTCTTTTCTTTGTGACTGGTATTCACATTGGGTTAATTACAACAAGGTGTTCCCGCCTTAAATCGTATAATTCCAATGTCTTTTCTTTGTGACTGGTATTCACATTGGGTTAATTACAACAAGGTGTTCCCGCCTTAAATCGTATAATTCCAATGTCTTTTCTTTGTGACTGGTATTCACATTGGGTTAATTACAACAAGGTATTCCCGCCTTAAATCGTATAATTCCAATGTCTTTTCTTTGTGACTGGTATTCACATTGGGTTAATTACAACAAGGTGTTCCCGCCTTAAATCGTATAATTCCAATGTCTTTTCTTTGTGACTGGTATTCACATTGAATAGGTGAGGACGAACTCTTGAACACAGGATTCGGTTGTTTGTTCTTAAGCAGTGGTGCAGGACAGATAGGCAACCGGTAGGACGCAGGAATGCAGGAGATAGCCTTCAATAGACGCCATCTGGAACATAGGACATTACCGATGTATGTACATGATGTTCATGATATTGTCACGCTTTTAACACATGCTTAGTTTGCAGTTATCGGAACAGGTATTTTTTTAAATATACTGCAAACTGACTGCCCGAACTCTGAAGCATCGATTGTTGGGTTATTATCATGCAAATTTTAACCTCAATATCGACCTCCTTCTGCAATAGTGACGTCCTCTCAGCATTCATCACACTCTTGAAACAAAAAAAAACAGTTTCAGGACACTGGTGGAGCTCCTCTGCAGGCCTCCGCGCAGCCGGAAAACTGCATCTAGTTTATATACTGCAATTCCGCTCAATAGATGGTGATGCGAGCGGGTGCCTTAAAATCCTTACGGGAAATGCGGAGAAACAGCTTCAAGGTATATGATAACTTTATGAAAATCACTACGACAACACATACACACATACAAAGGTGAAACATTCCCTTTAAAAGAGGCCTGGCTGCTGGTCAAGTGGCACCTCAAGATTGTATTTGTTTTAAATGCCAAAGAAAAATCATGTAAGCTTGTAATGAAATAGTGCATGATAATTTCACTGTGAATCTTAAATCCGTTTTTTTATGACCCGGCCTAGTCGCCATGGCACGTCAAGTGGCCCCACCTCCAAATAATTTTGTGGTTGAGTCACACCCACAGTGTGTGACTGAGCGAGGTGGCACTTACATGATTTAATCAGGCCATAAGTACCTACAATTTTGATATGTCGGATTTTGTTTTTATCGGTCAGTTGAGGTCAGTTCGATATCGTGATCTCCCCAATATAAGTCAACGGGAAATATGTAAATCTTCCTCTTTTAATGGCAGACGGAAACGTGAGGCCGACAGCAGTTTATCTCGTCTATTCACCCAGGCATTAAGCAATGACAACTTGAATACTTTTCCCTTTAGTTGCAGCTTGTTCCTCTTCCTAGCTATCGCAGTGGGCCTGTGGTTGTTATGTTGATAATACTCAATACACAATTGATGACCGCTGGGTGGACCTCAATATTGACCTGAATAAAAATAACCGAAATAATTTCGACATGAATTTAGACGAGCTATCAACGGCATTTTGTATTCTCCCTTATCCCCATTGGAGCAGAGTTCGGGGGGCGCCAGATACCTCCCCTGGCACGCCTAAGCTGGCCCCGAGCACCGCCAGGGTTAAGAACTGCTTTAAAACAAATTCTTCCTTGTATAAGCTGCTTAGATATTCCTTCAGGAAATGTATTAATTTTCGACCGATTTTGTTGTATTGGTAAAGCTATGGCGTCTGTGGACCCCTTCGCTCCGTTCCTGTTCGGTCCCCAATCGTTTTCAAAATGGAGATCGCAGGTGTGGACCTTCGATGATGGACGTGTTTCTATTTATAATTTTTATTCAGCTTCATTACTGTATTATTCAACTATGGTATTTTTATTTTACACTTATGTTTGTCATTGTCACACTTAACCCTATTAGCGGCAGGGGGGGGGGGGGGGGGCAGATTTTGCCCACCCATCATTTTTTTTGCTCAGTTATCTCCCGAACGGCTTGGAGCAGACCCATGCAATTTTGGGATTTTTCCTAGAATTGATTTCCGCATATGGAGTCAAAATTTTAGTTCCTAACCTTAACCGAGGCGGCCCCAGGGACCGTTTATTTTTTGGCCGGCGACATTTGGCGCTAATACGCAGATGCGATATTCACGGCTTCTTCCTAACTGCCTTAAGTATAATAGAGTTGCATAGGTTTACGGTGATTGAAAACAGAGCAACATATTATTGAGACGTCAGGCTATACAATCAACTTAACCCGTATCTGCAATGTATATACGTTATTATACTGAAATTCGATGAAATGTTGTTGGCGTTTTAATCCGCGCACTGCAAGGGGTTTGCGCCGAACACGAACTGCAGAGGGGGGTTGAATTCCGCCCCCCCCCCCCACGTGAGATCTCGAAAACTACGCTACGTAGCGGCAAGCGGAACACGGCGTTTCATAGCTTGATACAAGTTATATCGAAAGTATTTCAGTTTTTTTTTAAATCAGGTCAATATTGAGGTCACCAGAGGTCATCAAAGTTCAAATTTCCCAGTTTTTTTTCTTGTTTTAGGACTTCGCTCCAGAAATTCCCTTATATCTCGGGAACTTATGCTAGCTAGAAACAAACGGCAAAACGCGATCGCCAGCCATTTATATTTGCAATCGACAAGGTGTCCTCAAATTTGATTGCAGGTCAATATTTGAGGCTCCAGAGGTAAAAAGGTGGGAAAATGCTGTTTGTTTTTGCAAATATTTTTGGCTAATAACGTTTCACCTAATAAAGCAAACGGAAAACTATCTACGCCATTGTGTTTGTCTTGTCAAGGCACTTCGATTGATATAACTGGTGACCTTGTTAGGTCAACTGGAAAATTTGACCACATGTCACGTGACCTTGACCTGAGGTCAAGACCCAAGTAGGTAATGTTGCATATAGGGAGACGTATGTTGACGAGACAAACACATTTCTGTCGGTTTTACTATTCTATCTTCATTATGTCGCGAGTATTGACAAACAAGTGATGGTGAACTCGGATGACCTCAAATGACCCCATAGGGGTCACTGAACAAAACTTACACTTGGGTCCTCAAGAACATCCTATAATAACATGATCCAGAAGTAATTGGACTAATATCATGCATATCCTTGAAATAGGAAGCATTTCAATATTTCCCCATTGACTTATGGGAGGTCACGAAATTGACCTGACCTTAGGTCAGCGATATTTAAATCCCGAGATATACGAATTGTAAGTACATATGCCCTCATGACACCCTGCAAGTGTCAAACTTATCGGTGAGAAACTGGCTTTGGCACAACTGCAAACGTTTTTGGAGATGGTGTCACTTGACCTGGTCTGGTGACCTGACCTAAGATGACCCAAGGTCAATTTTTTTTCAAAGTGTGCGCAATTGATATCCTACCAGGTGTGCCAAAACCCGGCGGCGCGCAGCGCCTGCCGGTTTCAACTGGTGCACGCCAATTCTGTTTCACCTGCAATATCACATTACACATATTGATATACAGATTGCCAATGTACAATGTACAATTGTACAATGTACAAATTTGACCTCAGGTCAAGGTCAAGTGGTGACCCAAGTAGGTTATGTTGCATATTTCGAGACGTGTCTCGGCTAGACAAACACTGTTACCGGTTTCACTTTGCTAAAGTCATTCTGTCGAGAGTTATTGACACAAAACTGTTGGTGTCATCAGATGATTTCGGCTGACCCTGTAGTGGTCACTGAACAAAAATTGCACCTGGAACATCATGCATTTCCTATGATAACATGGTCCTGAAGGAATTAGACTGATATCATGCGTATCTGCGGAATAGTAAGCATTTGAATATTTCCCCATTGACATATGGTGAGGTCACGAAATTTTCCTGACTTTAGGTCACCGATAATACAAATATGAGATATTTAAATTGTTGGTACCTATGACCTTATGCAATCCTGTAAGTTTGAAGCATATCGGCCATCAACTGTGGCTGTGGTACGACGGCAAACTTTGTTTTAGGTAGGGTCACGTGACCTGGCCTGGTGACCTGACTGAGATGACCCGAGGTCAAGAAATTCAAACAATGTGGGTAACTGATGCCCGAGCACCTGTGCCAAAAAACGGCGTCGCGCAGGCGCAGGTTAAGCCGCTTGTGGATGACGGACGAATACATAGAGTGACAGCTCATGGTTTATCGTATGTATCGACGATTGCTTTTATTTTACGTTGAATGCTCTTCCAACATGTACATTGCTCTCACTTCTCCTAATTCCTACTTTTGTTTCTTCTATCACATGCTACTTATGGCAAAACAGTTTGCAGCTCCTAGGGTCAATCAAACCGCTACGTTTCCATATGTACTGATTATTTACACGTGATCCAGAAAATGCCTCGCCTGGTCTCACCATGTCGGTGGAAATAAAAGAGGAGGTTTTTGGCGCTACCACGTCTTCCTCGCCTGCTGACGGTAGGAATATCCTGCTGGATAGGTCGAGCAGATGATTATGTATCACAACTTCCTTCTTTGATATTCAGATGCAGGCAATAGGATAGGTCGGAAGGTTTGAAAGGAGCGTTCTGTGGTTGATCACTTTAACCCTCGCCCTACGGTATCTTTTTTCACCTTGGCTCTACGGGGGGGAGGTGCTGACAGCCCCCCCCCCTCAGTGAACTTCCAAACCAAGAAACTTAGAGCAATGCGGTAAGAACCAGCATGGTGCCTGTCATGAGAAGAATCTAACAGTATGCGATGTTTAGGTTTCAGGTCAACGGGTGACCTTCCAGGTCAAGTGTATGACCTCGGATTTACCACGTCCAGAACAGCGATTTTGTTCTTCAGAAAACCTCAAAATTAGAAATTGATAAATGTAAATAAAAAACCATGTTCCTAGACCAGTTTTGGCTCAGAAATACAGAATAGGTAATTATTTGTTTGTATCTTGTCAAAAAAAGAAGAAAAAAAAGTTATTAACAAAAATGACGTCATCAGTTTCTTACACTTAACCCGTGAGTCACTGGGGGGGGGGGGGGGGGTTAGCCCCCCCCCCCCCTAGGAATATTAGGAATATCTCAATAACTAATGTATATATCGACGCCAAACTTTCAGTACCTTTCCGGGCATCATTTTTACACCTTTGGAGTGAAAAAAAAATCGTCGACATTTTTCGAGATATAGTGAATTTAGTGACGTCACTAAACACAATTTTGACATCAAAATCGGCTAAACTTTGCCAGGCTGTACAAATGCTGTATTTGAAGCAAAATGCAATCGGAAAACGCCAAAAGATAGACAATTGGAAGGGCTACAAACCAGCTATCTCGTAATTGCGACAATTTTTGTTTTTGACCCCAAAATTTTAAAAAAATACTTCTTTTTAAAAATGCTCACAAAATCAGATTATTCAAAGATATTGAAAAACTGGAATATATGTCAAATAACGACATATGGGCAACTACCATACCATATTTCAAAATGATATATTTTTTGACTGTCATGGCATATAAAGTATGGGTAAATCATGACGTCATATTTTGAAATTGCGTTGTTTGGCTTTTATTGACTGGATACAGACAAATCAATGCCAGCACTGTTTTTTTAAGATAAAACTGATATAGAAACATGCGTTTTCATTTCGATTTATCAATTTCAAATTTTGACCTTCAGTGACCTGAACTTGACCTGAACTTGACACTAACGCTAGGTAAATGAAGTCAGGTGGTAAAATGACTACCACTATCGAATTATACGCGCAAAAGCATCCATGAAACATGTGCTGCATGACTTTCGTAGATATTTTGTGTGGGTAGTGACCTTTTGTGACCTGACCTTAACCTTGATCTTTTCCAACAATCTCACTTTAGCTCATGTGGGATATGTATCATACCTTTGACAGCACTTTGGGCGATTATAGGCGCAATCGAAGACCATGGATGGCTAGTATTGGCCATAAACTCAAATACCTCGATTTTGTCGTTTGACTTGACCGTGACCTGACATGTGACCTTAATTTGAAATTTGTAAGTTTGCGTTAGGTTTATCTCATTGAGCGCTTTCAAATGCCGCCTTGCGCGTCCCGCTGCGATCATTGGTTCTGAAGATACCAGGGGGCCATCACTCAGTCAAAAAAAATGAAGATATTGCTTTGAAATTTGGTATGGGTATTGTCCATACTCAGTTCTATCACATATATTCCGCTTTTTTAATATCTTTGAAAATTTTGATTTTGTGGGATTTCTTTTTTTCAATCAGTTTTTATTTTTATTTTAGTGGTCAAAAACCCAAAATTTTGCAAATCCGAGATTGCCATTTTAAAGAGAATGCCATTTTGTATCTTTGGTGAATTGCGTTTGCAATTTCCTTTAAAACTCTTGTTTTCTACCATTTTTCATTTTTTCCCATCAACATGACGTCATCAAAACATGATTATCTCCTAAACTACTTCACCAATTTCAATTAAATTTTTACAGCATTTGTATAATTGTTGTAAACTCAGCTACCGAAAATGTCAGCAAGATGTGCTGCATGTGTAACAAGTTATGCAAGAAAAAAACTCGGGGGGGGGGGGGGCTGTCAGCCCCCCCCCCGTAGGGCGAGGGTTAAAGCATTTAGACAGATCAAGAAGGCAAATAGGAAATATCCTGGTGTTCTTTACCATAAATGATGTGTTCGGAATGAAAGAAGCGTGGTTTCGGTGGCCATAAGTGTGCTAAAACCGTGCGGCGAAGAGTTAAGTATCATATGCGCGGATCTATATCTCCTTGAGGGTGACCGAGCACCCCCCCCCCCCTCCCAATGCCGATTTGAGCACCGCAATAATGTTTTTTTTTTTTAGTTTATGCAATGTATCATCAACGGGCAAAAGTTGCCCAATTACAGACGAAGTCACTGGGTAAAAACAGAAGAAAAAAACGAGTTGGCAAAGTTAAAACAGCATCACACCTACTTGTCGTGCACATATGTGATCACATGTTTCTTATAATGCAAAGCACTGGATCCACACATGTCTTATGTACCCCAAATAAGATGATACTTTATCGTATTTTAGATAGCAGAAATTAACTTTTGAAGTGCACCTGTCGGGTCCTAGATTATGATGTTTCTTCAGCTACACCTTATACTTGTTTCCTACATTTTGCACATGGAGGTAAAATGTCTGCATAAATGTTCCAATTGTAGAACAACATTGTAAAGGTGTGAATTTCTACATATTTGCATCAGCAAATGTTGAAATCGGAATGCATCAAAAAGTCCCTTTTAGCAGGTCATTGGTTACACTTGTGCCAAATTTGCGCGAACTAGAAAGTGTTGTCAATATCGAAATAGCCGTTATTTCACATCAAGAAGCTTAACTATGGTATGCATCGCAAAATCCCTCTGGACGTTGTCTTAGGAAGTCTTTAGCGGCCTTTGTACCAAATGTGGGCGCTATTGAAGGGTCGTTGATTTTCCGAATATCTGTTGATATATATCTGAATATCGAACTGTTGCTATTTTCACGCACCTCAAGCTATAGTAATAACAAACGTACCTGTATCTCAAACGTTTTTGTATTTAGTGTAACCAGTGTCGTTCGACTAGCCGTTTTTAGTCTTGCGGTCCGCTTGTGCTTTTGTGATAATTGCCAAGAGTACCCTAAACATCCAAGTTTTACCGAGTATTTGCCTATTTCTGCTAAAACAAACTTAGCCAAAATATTACAGGCCGAGATACACATGAATAATGCAAACATCACAAATGATAGTTAAGTGACGCTGTGTTGTTCAAGTTCTTGGAATTTGAAAGTTTCCTTAGATGACATATTGTGAGAGGAAATATTCTGCTCGACTCTTTTTCCTTCAAAGGATATGCATTGAACATTTTTTTAGAAAATGGATGCTGTGACTGAGCATGGTAAGAATATACACAATAGTTAGACTTAGCCTGATGCTCATTGATATTGCACACAAAGATAAAACAAGGTAAAATATTAAATATTTTTTTTCGTGCTCGACACGTCTTCATCATATAATAGCTAAGAGTAAAATAAAGATCAAGAGAAACTGCCAAGACAGAAGTAAGTCGGGCAAAAATGATATTGGAACGTGACAAATACTCTACAGTAACCTACAATTTAAAGACCATACAGCAGTCAAACATCTCCGGGATACAGCGGCAGTACGAACATACATATACACATACAAGCTAATACATGTATCTATATAATACAAACATACTCAATTGATACGCAGATGCAATACAACACATGTCACCCTAAAGACGGTTCGAAGCTACACTAAAAATGAAATCCCTAAAGACGGTTCGAAACCACCCAAAGAATAGTCAAAAAATAATAAAAAACACAGGGTATCGAGTCTGTTTAGGTGCTGAGAGTGGTTGATGAGTATGGATAAGGTGAAGTAAGCGCCATGATGAAGTATTCTTGTTTAAGGCTGGATTTTATTTCTAATCTCAATTGATTCAGTGATTCCTAGGTTAGCCTCATCCTTACAGGTGTGTATAATTTGGATCTCGAAGTTGTTATTCTTTGGCTGTGTGTTGAGGACTACTAAGATATGATTGCCTAAGTCGGTACCCTTTCAGTTATTCCTGGCATCGCTTAAAGGGATTATACGGTTTTTTCCCAGAATAATTGAGTTATATAGTAAAACGTACTTATAAAGATGGTAGAAGTCCCACGGTAGCCACATTTTTCTGGAAATGACCTCTTCTGCACGTAAGGACATTCCAAAGTGCGCGGTGATTCCACCGCGTATTTTCTGCAGGACCGGCTGGGGCAGAGCCAGCCATCTCTTTTATGCTAATAAGAACACCTCACTTATGGCATATTTCCGTTAAAATAAGCAATATTTGAAAGAAAATAAACTTGTTTTGTTCCAACGACAGCAGCAGTTACCTAGTTTTCCCATAAAATTATCTATTTTTCATGAATTTCCATGCCAAAACATTAATACGCCACCACAAAATTCTCAACGCTAAATGCCAGAGATAAGAAAACCACAAAAACACAAAACCTCAACGAATAGTGTGTAGTAATACAAAGTCCCGTCAGTTTTGAATTGCATAATAATTTTGTGATCCAGTGTAGGACTTGCAGATAATTCAAAACTCTAAAATTGATCTTAAGATAAAAGTGGTGGACAGTAGTGCCGATCAAGTACTCGTTAGCTGATACTAGTCTCGAAAAACGCCCAAGTTTTAATGCTGATAATTGCTGAAATAATGGACTAAATAAGCATTGAGGTCCCTGCTATATGTCTTAAACGTGTTTAAAGCTCATGCAACTGCAACAGAGTGCATTTACTTTCAGGACGGAAACCCGTATAATCCCTTTAAGTGCCGCATAAATAAGATCAACGCATAAAATTAAACGCATAAATTCTTAGCATCCGTCTTGTTTTCCCCACATGAATATCATTACAGAGTTTACATAATCCTTGGTGTGGCATTTGCCTTTTTCACGAGCATCGCAAGTGATACATGATTCACGGTTTCCCATTAGGCGGACTGGGGGTTCTAGCGCAGATCGTGTAAGTTTCTTGGTAAGTGTCGGGCCACTATTCCATGCCACTCGGATGTTGAGGTCAGATGACTTCGCTGCTGCGTTGATCTTACGAGTCAGTGTCTCATCAATTATGTAAGGAAGTGAAAAGAAAGTTGCGTTGTTTTCAGTGGCGGCTCGTCATATGAGGCAACTGAGGCCGGGCCTCACCGTGCAGAATGTGCTTATTATCTGTGCAGAATGTGCTTTGAAATATTTATTGGTTGCCTTTGACAAAAAAGATCTGTGAATGATTCCCATTGCGCACATCCCAGTACATTTTATTATGGCATATCAACGAAGTTCCCCGGCTCTTCCACCCACCAACCGCCGGTCCGTACGTTTACAATACTACAGCAAACCATACGAGCTGACTGAGGCCCGGCCGGCCTGCCGCCTCACCGCCTCCGCCCGTTCAGCCCTGCTACTGAGGCACCAGCGGGCAAACGCCGCTCAGCCGACGATTCCGTGCCGTGCCGGGCAATGGTAGCCATCTGAGGCCCGGATGCTCTGCCTCCAAGCGATTATTCGGCTACTAGGAGGCGTAGCGACTGCAATCAAAGTCCGGTTGGTCCCACGGCAAAATATAAGGTTGGATCTATAGTCCCAGTGGATCCCTCGGCAAAAACGCAATGTTTGATCTATGATCTTTGGATCCCACGACAAAAATAATAGGTTTGTTCCGTGATCCCAGTGGATCCCACGACATAATTCAAGCATGTTTTAAGGATACCATTGGATCCCATGGTAAAACCACAATGCATGCATGGCTCATGAGCCAACATTGATTACAATCTTGGATCACATCTGACATCAGTCTCTCAAAAGTTAACCTTCTTAATTCATAATAGTATAACCTCCCACAAGATACTATGTGCACAGTAAATACCTATAATACTATTAACATTAATCTATACGATTACTAGCCGTAGACATGTACCTAATTGTCAGAATATACAGCACTGAAAAAATCAACACCAGATTTCAATCAACAAGGATTTCCTACCTCAACCTGTGTGGCGTGATGGTCTGCAGATTATTATTTACAGATCATAACTGTCAACAAGGCGGTTACTTGTTAAATCTATTGTTAAAGTTACTGATACTGGTCAATGGTGATGGTGACAAATGACGATCACATCTCACGTGAACATATGTATCAACACATTTCAAAAATTGTATGATAAATGATGCACATTCACCTATGTTTGCATTCCGCCGCAGGCATATCACAGATGTGTCTTCGTCATACTTCAGTTGACTATCATTGCATAATTTATGTTATGGGCTCATGGCTCTTAGCCAATGGGAAGACATTTTAATTGTTGGCCTCAACCCAGCCATGTTAACATTTAATTTCTACATATATTTCAGTATAATTGTGCAAGAATATATATATATATATATATATATATATATATATATATATATATATATATATATATATATATATATATATATATATATATATATATATATATATATATATATATATATGTATATATATATATAATATGAGATGCAGAAAATTATAATTTTTGGTCACGGCTCCGGTCACGGCGGCTGACCTAGTTCAGAGGTCACTGCGTGCTAGCAGCCTGGTCAATTTGAGTCCCAGCAAGATTCATAAATAAGCAGCTGAAAGAATTTCAAAGTATCAAAGTAATCAAGCATCACAGATGGCATTTTAAACACTAGGAAATGGACAAAACAAGTTGGTAAAGTCTAGTCGATGTTAATGACAAGCCGCCACAGCTATACCAACATAAATTCGTGTCAACTGTCATCTCACTTGATTGAAGCCAACCACATATTATATTAACGAAATCTCTCACCACCAAAATAGTAAGTATATAACATTAAGGCCAACTTGAACTACGAAAATCGGTGGCACAGAATATATGACCTTGGCAATGACGAGATTGTTGTTGTTGCTGGTTTAGGACGCGTAGGCCAAACACGCCACGCGTATCGGCAGCTGTGGCGCGCCATCATCAACTACGGCGCGCTTTTATTTTTGTTTCGACGTCAAAAGGAAACAATTGTATTATTCATCAGCCCCAGGGTAATAGAACAACGGGTAGAACAGTAAGGAATATAATGCAACGCCCAAATGAATTAGACAAGATATAATTTTTCTGGTAATTGTTTTGTCTATTATAAATTAAAGGTATTGTTTGCTATCAATAACATGTATTTCCATAGATTATAATTCCAGCAAATATACGAAGTAGTAGTCGAAGTAGTGTATATTTCAGTACCTGTAGTAGCATTTGGAAGCGGTCATATTGAATTCAATACACGAAGTAGTAGTCGAAGTAGTGTATATTTCAGTACCTGTAGTAGCATTTGGAAGCGGTCAGCGGCCGTTCCGACATTGGTTAACGCCCAATGCCATTTAACCCTTTTACGCCTGGAATATCGAAAAATGGTAAATAGAAACGTTGTAGCCAAGGCTTGCAGCTATCTGGTGCAGACTCCAGAAGTCGGATTTAACATATGTTCCATAGGTTATGAGCCAGCTTCGTCTGAAAATCATCGATTTAACATGGGAACCCTATGGTGTAGTAGGTTTTTAACACCCAAACGGCCGAGTGCTGCCAACCAGGGGTTTTCACTTTGCACAGCGCCACTTGTGACGTATCAGAGACGTGAAATATAATTGGTAAATTATTTGTGCTAGGATAAATTATTACAGAACAATAATCCAAGGCCGTATAAGAGAGGTAGAACCGTCCGGCAATTTTAGCGCCATTTTCGTTTAACATTAGCGTGCCGTCATTGGTGCCTACACTCCCCTCGCGCCTCACAATACATCGCACGGTGCGTCATCTTGCGGGCGCTGTAGACGGTTACGGCGGTTTGCTGATACTTCCCCTACATCAAAACTGGTTTGAAATGGTGACTATCAGACACGTATCGACGTGGCCGTATAATATACTGAATTGCGACTCACAAATTGGTATCAAGCCGCCCGAACCTCCATCCGCCGCCGGAGCCACCGGAACCGGGGCCCGTCCACCCGCCGCTCGAACCGAGGACTGTTCACCCGCCGCCGTAGCTACCTGAACCGGGATCGTCTACCCATCGCCGTTGCAGTCTTTATCGGCGTATGTTCATCCGGCGTAGAAACCGCCTGAATCGAGGACCGTATTCCGCAAGCTTTCACTCTCCTCAGCCACGCTCCACAGTCCGACAGGGCACAACACAGCCGCCGGTCCTGAGCCGTGGACACAGGACCCCGCGGCTGACAAACTACTCAATCCCGCTCCACAGTCCGACAGGGCACAACACAGCCGCCAGTCCTCTGAGCCGTGGACACATGACCCCCGCGGCTGACAGACCGCTCCCCAGTCCGACAGGGCACAACACAGCCGCCAGTCCTATGAGCCGTGGACACAGGACCCCGCGGCTGACAGACTACCCAATGCCGCTCCCCAGTCCGACAGGGCACAACACAGCCGCCAGTCCTATGAGCCGTGGACACAGGCTGGCGGCGCGCCGTATCGCTGCTGCCGCCGTCTTGGCCTGGTTCAGCCACCTGATCTGCAGATGCAGACGCGTGGTGACAGCTCATCTGCCGCCCCTCGCATGCTGGCGGATCTGCTTGGCGGCGCGCCGTGTCGCTGCTGCCGCCGTCTTAGCCTCGTTCAGCCACCTGATTCGCAGATGTAGACGCATGGTGACCAACTTGCGGGCGATCCGGCGATCCAGGTGTGATCGCTTCATCAGCAGGTCGGCCAGTAGACGGCCAACCATGCCCAGCTGCCGATCTGTGTTGCGACCCATCGCCAGGTGGAACAGCAGCTCGAATTCCTCCACCACACTCATCCACGCTGGCGACGGCACCATCAGGCTGACGTCCCGGATCCAGGAAGACGGCTGGATGGCGCCTCGCTCGTTGGCCTCCCGAGTGTCTGGTCCAGATCTCGACATTTGGCAGCCACGTAACCAGCCACGAACGACAGGGCTTGTTGCGCGAGACTGGACCCACCACCCGATATCTGCTCAGCCGGGGTGACCAGTGCCGCTGGCTTCACAGTGACGGGCCCAACGGATCGCTCCAGCTCGTCCACTTCTCTGGACGTCTGGGTCTCGGCTAGGTCCTCGATCTGAAACCACAGGTATGCATCCTTTAAGCATACTGCATCATTTTAAAAATCCTCTATTATAAAAGCAGTAGTGTCGACTTTCTTCAACACTAGCGCCTATGGAAAAGCTTCAGCCTCACCTGTTGTCTTATGGCAGAATCTTAATAGCTCAGGGACTAAGGCACGCAGAGCGTCGTGACAAAAACTAATCGACTCGACTGGTGACTAAATATCTGAAACTTTGGGTCCCATCACCGCCGGGTGCGTCGTTTGTTCGTGGCGCCGCGTGCAAAAACGGACGGTTCATCCATTGCCAATGCACTAATGAGCGAAAACGCCGCGTACGAAATCATCGAACAAAATTGTTGCATACCTGGCAGATATTTCGGCAACCACAAGTCGCACCGACAAGCCAAAAACACAGATGTGTAGAGGAAGAAGCGGCACAGAATATCCACTGTTTGTCCATCAGTGGCGCGTTGCACGTACAAAGTTAATAGCTAAACAGCTGTAATTTAGGCTTTTATCCAGTTTTCACGATTCAAATCATTGCTCGGAACCAATGGGACGTGAAGTGATGAAACTTTGCCAATGTTTAGGCCTATGCATCGTCTCTAAAATGCATGTAAAAATTGACGTTCTAAAGAAATATTTAAGTGCTAAAATCCGCCTGGAACATACCCATTACCAATGTTTTCCAACGTCAATTTTGCAAACCGCCGTACCGTCAACACAAAATGTGTTCTAAGCGATACAAATCACATGGCCGGCAAGTGCATTCAAAATCATCTAATACCCACCCAAAATGTATTCATATATACAAACATTAAGCTTAAAATGACAGATTCCCTAAAACGCTACAAGAAATACGCCGCGCCGATCAAAATAACTCCCGACTGGAGAATGAGTCTTGGTTGCTATGGAGACCACCGTTGTTACGGCCAGGCCTTGTGGCCGGCGATAGAACTGTATATGTGCAGTCCAGCGTCAGTGGGACGAGAGCGGGCGTGGGCGGCTGTTGTGTTGCGCCCGCCCGCAGCGCTCGCCATCCACACCCACACCTACACCCAACTGAAGGCTATATACATTTCAGACCATATGAATTAAAGGACAAATACACACCCCCGCCTAGAGGGTGAGAGGGTCACTCCCGACAGGAGATTGAGTCTCAGTTACTATGGAGACAGTCGCTGCCTGTATCCCGCTACTGTATCGAAAATAAGCCTTGGGCACCATCAGCCGATCTAGCTTAGTGCCAAGGCATCAGACTTTGGCGCAGAGGGTCCCCGGTTCGAATCCCGGCGACGGCCAAGTGCTTTTTCGATACGAACGAACGGCCCACCTGATCGGATTGAATTGGACACGCCCGACACCGCCCTGACACCGCCCCGATACCGCCCACGCCCCACCGCCCACCGCCCACTGCCCCGCCACCGCCCCACCGCACACCGCCCCGCCACCGCACACCGCACACCGCACACCGCACACCGCACACCGCACACCGCACACCGCACACCGCACACCGCACACCGCACACCGCCCACCGCCCACCACCCACCACCCACCACCCACCACCCACCACCCACCACCCACCACCCACCACCCACCACCCACCACCCACCACCCACCACCCACCACCCACCACCCACCACCCACCACCCACCACCCACCACCCACCACCCACCACCCACCACCCACCACCCACCACCCACCACCCACCACCCACCACCCACCACCCACCACCCACCACCCACCACCCACCACCCACCACCCACCACCCACCACCCACCACCCACCACCCACCACCCACCACCCACCACCCACCACCCACCACCCACCACCCACCACCCACCACCCACCACCCACCGCCAACCGCCAACCGCCCACCGCACACAGCACACGTTCATCGCCCACCGCCCACCGCCTACCACCCACCGGCCACCGCAAACTGCCCACCGCCAACCGCCCACCACCCACCGCCCACCGCCCACCGCCCACCGCCCACCGCCCCGCCACCGCCCCGCCACCGCACACCGCACACCGCACACCGCCCAACGCCCACCGCCCATTGCCCACTGCCCACCGCCCACCGCCCACTGCCCACGTTCATCGCCCACCGCCTACCGCCCACCGCCCACTGCCCACCGCCCACCGCCGACTGCCCACCGCCCACTGCCCACCGCCCACCGCCCACTGCCTACCTCCCACCGCCCACCGCCCACCACCCACGCCCACCGCCCACCGCCCACCGCCTACCGTCAACCGCCCACCGCATGCCGCATACCGCCCACCGCCCACCGCCCACACCCAACCGCCAACCGCCCACCGCCCACCGCTTACCGCCTACCGCCCACCGCCCAACGCTCACCACCTACCACCCACCGACCACCACCTACCGCCCACCGCCCACTGCCCACCGACCACCACCCACCGACCACCGCCTACCGCCCACCGCCCATTGCCTACTGCCCACCGCCCACCGCCCACCGCCCACCACCCACCACCCACCGACCACCGCCCACCGCCCACTGTCTACCGCCCACCACCCACCACCCACGCCCACCGCCCACCGCCCACCGCCCACGCCCACCACCCACGCCCACTACCCACCGCCCACCGCCCCCAACACCCACCGCCCACCGCCCACCGCCCCAACACCCTAACACCGTCCCGACACCGCCCCGCCACCACCCACCGACCACGCCCACCGCCTACCGCCCACCGCTCACGCCTACCGCCCCGACACCGCCCCGCCATGGCCCCGCCATCACCCACCAACGCCCGCCACCTCCGCCACGTCCGCCACGCTCGCCTGCTATATAAATTAGCTGGCTATATCAATTGCAGGCTATATACATTACACCCACCTAGTAATGAGTAAAAGCAGGAACAAATTTGCACTATTATTCTGCGGTCTTGCAATGTGGAATGCACCGTTCATCGGACGGTTCGCGTTGTTGGCAGACGGTAAGCCGAGCTATATGACAAAAATGCAGCAATATTTTGATCAAACCTCATCAAATTTTACTTAATAAAAAGGTTAAATTAAAGTTCACGGTATCTCAGCACTGAACACACGAAAACGGCTCAGAAGATGACTGTCATGTTTATCCACAACTCACACACATTTGGACAAACCTATTACTTATGTTTCCTCTACAGAGGAATTCAGAGGTGGATGAAGGTAATTTGACATGTAATATTTTTCTCTTCATCCTGAATTAATCATAAATAAAATTCAAATAGATCAATGTTGGCATTTTTACCAGAGCTGAGGATTCAGTATGTTTTGGGATTTGATTCCCGGACATGTGGGGCTCAGGCTGGGATTCAAAATAAGAATATACATTAGAATAGTTGAATCATAGCGTATATCGTAGCGTATATCTATAAATATGGAACATACCCAGGTCAAAGTGAGTATTTAGATATAAAGTAGAACCAGCAAAGCTATATCACATTCAGTATACATTAAACAATTCCGCTCGGTTATGAATACGCGATGGCCCCTGAAGCGAGCAGTTTTTTTTAACTACTTTACGATATTTATCACCCTGACATCGACAAGAGACGAGAGTTGCAATATATATTTTGCAATGCTACACAAGAATGGCACCAGTGACGTCATTAACGAAGCTTGCTACGGGACTTGGGTATACTAAACTGGAATATGGGATGATAGCCTTTGACGATACCCGCTTCTCAGCATATAATCAGGAACAACTCGCCACAAATGGTTAAGTGCGCCGAGAAGCATGACAATGACTTTGTAAACAAATCGCCGACGCTAAATAGGTCGCCGTCGATGTGCATCGATGAGCTTCCGATTTTATTGCCACTTTTTCCAATCGCTGTTAGTTTTAGAGGATCGCCGGGCATATAATTACAACAAGCAGAACGCACAATATATTTTCCACTCCATTGGGTAAAAAAGCAATACGGGAAAAGCCCGCAGTTTGATGAGGACCAAAAGTACTTGCAAGTACCGGTCGTTAAAAGTGTGGAACGCTTATCAACTATAACTTGAAATATCTTTCGGTAGGAAAGTTTTCATGCAAAATGTGATGAATTTACAATATATTTTGGTCTCGTCTGGCGATTTCAAGTGCTAACTCCATTTTTGTGAGAAAAGGTAATTATTTTCCTTTAAGCAATGACAACTTTGATACTTTTCCTATTATTTGCAGCTTGTTCCTCTTCCTAGCTATCGCAGTAGCTGAGACATTTTGGTGGTTTCTGGAGCAAATTGCTAAAACTTACAATATTGACCTTTGATGTGATGTGATGTGTGAAACACCCACAGGCCCAGAGCCCATAAGTGGGCTATGGGCCTGTGGCTGTTCTGTTGATAATACGCAATACACAATTGATGACCGCTGGTAGTGACCTCAATATTGACCTGAACCAAAAATAACCGAAATAATTTCGACATGAATTTAGACGAGCTATTAACGGCATTTTTGTATTCTCCCTAATCCCCATTGGAGCAGAGTTCGGGGGGGGGGGCGCCAGATGCCTCCACTGGCACGTTTAAGCTGGCCCGAGCACCGCCAGGGCGCGGGTTAAGAACTGCTTTAAAAGAAATCTTCCTTGTATAAGCAGCTTAGATATTCCTTCAGGAAATGTGTTAATTTTCGACCGATTGTGTTGTATTGGTAAAGATATGGTGTCTGGACCCCTTCGCTCCGTTCCTGTTCGGTCCCCCAATCGTTTTCAAAATCGACATCGCAGGTGTGGACCTTCGATTATGGGCGTGTTTATATTTATATTTTTTATTCAGCTTCATTGCTGTATTATTCAACTATTGTATTTATATTTTACACTTATGTTTGTCATTGTCACACTTAACCCTATTAGCGACAGGGGGGGGGGGGGCAGATTCTGCCCACCCCTCAGTTTGTTTTCTTCTCATATATCTCCGGAACGGCTTGGAGCAGACCCATGCAATTTTGGGACTTCCCTAGAATTGATTTCCGCATATGGAGTCAAAATTTTGAGTTCTTAACCTTAACCGAGGCGGTCCCAGGGCCCGTTTTTTTCTCGGCGACATTTGGCGATAATACGGAGATGCGACATTCACGGCTTCTTCCTAACTGCCTGAAGTATAATAGAGTTACATAGGTTTACGGCGATTGCAAACAGTGCAAATAAGTTGGTGTTAGTGAATTATAATACATATTGCACGGCCGAGGTGGTTTCAGGGACTTGAAAGAGGGGAGGTTGACAGGAAGTTACTTTTTATATATTTGTCCTCCCTTTCTCGCTAAGCTGGCACCGCCTATGGATACAAATATGATTTATAACTGTTGTGTCCGATGTCACAATAACGCACCATTTCATTTATCCAAAAAAGCTAAGAAAAGTCGGTTTTATTACGCATTTATTTCACCCCCATATTTAGTGACCTGCAAACGCCTCTGATTTTTTAATTTGCAAAAGTCACCATCACATATCAATCCCCAAATCAATATATGTGGATCATCATTAGTTGTGTGCACATCGGTTGATAAACATGGCAGCTATGGTCGATCAAATATACCTCTAATTTTGTTAGTTTTTGCCCCCTGTTGCCCCCCCTATTAAAAATGTGTTATTTTTTTTAATGTAGATCGTGTTGAGGGGAATCGAACGCCGTTTGATTTGTGGAAATCTGACTGGTGGATCTTGAGATCTCCTGAGGTGGGGGGGGGGGGGCGACCCCCCCCCCCCTGCCACTAATAGGGGTAGAAATGAGCCTACCGCTAATAGGGTTAAAATGTATCAGTATCTATGTATAGGAGGTACACTTAAAGGGAATATTTCACCTTTGTATTGGTTTTGAACTGAGATTATCTGATATAGATATATTATTATCTTTGACCATTATTAAAATGTCGAAAATACTAAGGTTATTTTCCCTCAAACTTAGCCGTTTTTAAGCAATTTAATTTCCCATTTGCAAAATAGGGTCCAGGCTAGTGCCGCCGCTGATTGGCTGACGGACACTTTTTTCACCCAATCCCACTTTGTCAGCCAATCAGCGGCGGTATATAGCTCAATAATGACGTCATCATCCCAAATGTAAAACCATTATTTACAACTTATTACCATTAAAAGCATTATTTACAAATTATTTTACAACTTTCAGAAAGGTGAAACATTCCCTTGAGATGCCTTTAGATGCCTAACATGCCTTAGCAGCATTTTTTATCTCTCGAATCCTCCCCCCCCCCCCAGTAAAAAGCCTTAGCCGAGGCCCTGATATGCAATATGCATAATATTTAGTTTTCCTTTTATTTTATAATCATGTATTACTGCCGCCTGCTCGCAGGCCGCGCCCAGGCTGGTGCGATTGGAACTCGGCCTCGCGCTGCCTCCTGCTCGGACTGGTGCTGCTCAACCTCAGCCAGCCGGACAAGGTGTACGGTGTGTGTGTCGTCTCGGCCGACGCCGTCGGCAAGGAGCAGCTGCTCGGCCGGCTGCTGTGGCTCTAGTGTTGTGTTGATTAATGGCAATTGCCCTGGACCGGTTCGATAATTATGATGTTTCGTCATGTCATGTTGCGCGTCTCAGGTTATGCTTGCTGTGCCTTGGTTTCGCACTGATGTTATTGGAAGCCATGCAACATACCTAATTGTAATGAATGTAATATGCGGCATTGTTTTACCCCGTACTCATGCTGTTTGCTGTTTATTATTGTGGTATGCGTGATGTATTGTTACATTTGACGTTTGAAGCTGTGTCGTCCAATGTATGTGTTAAGCCTTTGCGACGAGTTGTCCTGTGATGTAAATTCATCATTTCTCCTTTGCAATAAAACATTTCATTGTATCAAAGTAAGTCATTATTTGCGATAACAAGAACAGTGGACCATTACGTAATACAACTTGAAAACGAAAACATTACTCATTACAATAACACACAAAGTGACACGATATGACATACACAACATGATACATAACGACACGCAGACTGAACGCGGGAGTCGGCGCTGAGCAGGTAGTCATTCAACATGCGCACAGGTGGTGGCAAGGCAATTTGACCCATCCCAAAGGTTTTCCAACGCAGTTTCCCGACGGTTCGACATAGCACCACCAACTATGCATTACTGTAGACAAATGAATAGCCGATCTTTTGATACAAAACACAAATATGATATAGGTGCCAAGGTCAGATTCAGACTTAGAGCGGGTCAGATTCAGGTAATGATTTCCAGGAAAGTTAATTCGCAGGGCATGTCACACTAATGTGACAGTACGAACAAGTACAAGCAGTGAAATGTGTTTCATAACCCGGAGCAATGCTTGCTATTTTCGAGATCACAGATTGAACAACCCCCCACCCGCGCTTGTCACATTCACCCAACCACCCGGACATCAACATCAACCAACCAGTGGCGCATCATCTACAACGGAATGTCTTTATAGCCACTGTAAAAACCTTGCGGGCTTGGGTACGCGCGTCGGATCCCACAGACTACGCACGAAGGGATGACGCGCCGATGCCCTCGTCCAAGCGATCCCCACTTGGCAAGGACACAGCAAGAACAAACCTGTTCATAAAGAATTGTATACTTTGCGTAGGTCGGATCCCACAGCAGACCCCCACCCATCAGCTTTAAGTATTCTTTACCAGGGCTTGCTGTTTTTCTGACCTTAACTTAAAACCTAACTTGAAGGCTAGGCAGCAAAGAATGCTCTTGACATTGCTACTAATTTGCCTGGTGAATATCTTTCAAAGACAATAGGGAATGAACTACCTTATTATAACTGTCTGTCAGAAGCGATTGTGATCATTGCCAAAATCACATACAGTCAATGTAGCGAAAATTAAGTCGTTGGCGATGAGCGAAATTATGATATAAAATTGCTTACCACCACATGGCATAGTGGCGGTATGCCTGAAACCGGAACTGCCGGTGAGGGCCTTCCACGTCGCCTTGCACCGGCTCCGCCGCCCCCCCCCCCGCCGCTCGTTGTGCTGGATACGACCCAGTTGCAGCATGATTGGATCCAGCACAAGTTGTAACTCCTGGAAAACATTGCAGGACAGATTTAGGACAAAAAATGTAACCAGTTTTTGCTTTGTTTGGGGGGGGGGGTCTGCTGATGGTGTGGTAACAAATTTATACAACATTCGATGTACTATTACATGTATGTAAGGCTCGGTTATTTAGCCACACATGCAACTGCTATTGTCATTAGCGTCGTTACACCGTGGTGAAAATCGGAGCCTGCGAAAATGTTTGCTGCTGGGAATCGAAATCGGGTCTTTAGATTCAGAGTCTGACACACCAAACCACTCGTCCACATACGTCATACATTCCCACATTTCATAAACTAACATTATCAAGCAGTACATCATTTGGACATTGACTACCTATCAATGTGACTCCTGACTGAATATTGACTAACATGTTTGTCTAATAAGCAGCTACCTATCATTAGCACAACTGCGGGCATGTTCCACCATAGCAAACAGCACACAGACATGGTGTTTTGAAGACAGGTTGTGGAGTGGGAAATTCAGCCAAAAATAAGCATTAAGAGTGGAATATTCAGCCTAAAAAGACCATATCATTAACTAGGCTTTAACAAAACTGACCAATCAGAATTGCTGTCACAAATGGCAATATTTTTTCAGCCTGTGGAGGAAAACGGTTAGTATATGCTAATGCTTCTAGTTATCAAATACATCTTAGTTTAGGGAGTGGAAAATTCACAGTAAAACTGAGAGAAAGAGTGGAAGAATATTATCCATAGGGTGTCATTTTCCCAAAATTTTGAAATCCTAGGACACTGCTCCATGCACGCCAATGATTTAGATACCAGTGGTACCAGTGGGTCCAATGATACCCAGTGGATATGAGCAGCAATGCTTCAGTTTGGCAGCGCGTATACTACCAGTAAGACGCCGAAGTTGGCGATGAACGAGCGAGCGCGAAGAAAATGTATGGTTAATTTCAACTCCATCGGGCAGGTAGTTTCTGAGATACAAAAAGGGTGTGCACGTGCAGAAGCAAACGACCCCTCACTTGTGGGAAAGTGGCGGCTGAGAGGTCCCTAACCACGCACAAAATTTGAACACAATCGGCACAATCTTTATTGTAGCCGCTCACGTAAGAAAACGTCGAAGCAAATAGATGGGACTTACTACAAACTGAGCATGCTTTCAAAGTTTTTTGCTCATAGTCATATCAATGTGATAACTGAAGGAAGCTGAACTTGACGCACATGTTTGGCCAGGGTAAAACATAATTATTATGTAACTGGCACATCACCAGGGCGGTCAGACTATACAAAATGGCAGTGATGCACAATGCACATGGGTTAACACTCGCCAGTGCAGGGTGGGGGGGGGGGGGGGGGGGAGGGGAGTTGACACCACTCCCTCGGTTTTTCGGGAATAACTCGCGTAAATATCAACCGATTGCGATGAAACTTTCAGTCCCCTACTTGTGAACAATTTGACACATATTCTGAAATTTGTTAAGTTGTAAGTCACATGACCCGTGACCTTTGACCTGTTTTTCAAGGTCAAGTCAGGCGCAACTGGCGTCCCGTAGTATTGATCCTTGTGACTTGTGCAGTTGCATAGTGTTTGTTGTTCAGGAAGCATATGCACATGTGTTTTCAGGTGACAGTTGTGGTTTCCATTGAGATTGTGACCTCGATTGACTTTTTCCGAGGTCAACCGAGGTCACTGACCTCCAATGACATATTACTTTTTTGGCTTCTAGCAGGTTCTAGGACATTTTGTGACGCTGATTTCAAATATGGCATCCATTTGACATAATTATATATTCCAGTGGGGTCATGCGCCCCAACAGGTCAACTGAGGTCACTGACCTCAAATGACCTGACATGACCTTTTTGGAACTTGGCAGTTTATAGGACATTTTGTGACGCTGATTACGAATTTGGCACCCATTAAGCATTATGATATGCTCATTCACGATTCTAGCTCGATAAAATTCAATTTATACGCATTTTCAATTTTGATGACATTTGGGTCATTGACATGACCTCAGAGGTCCCCTAATGACCTAGGACCTTAAAATCGTGTATCAATGGCTTCCTCTCGTGACAAGCAACACGCTCGTTTTTTAATCGAAGCTCTAGCCCAATTAGGGGCGAAATGCTAGGAGGGGGGAGGGTCGTACCACCGCCCCCCCCCCCCCCCCCCCTGCACGATCACGCACTGATCGGACGCTGCACGGGCGAGGGTTAAAAGGACAGATAACGCACCTCGCTGCGTGTGATGCACTGCTGATTTCCACAGCAAGTCTGCTCCGCCGCGGACGGCATCGGTCGGCATCTGATGGAGACAGATTCATGTTGCATGCTATGTAGCTATCAAAATTATATCTACACGACCTTTTATGAGTGAAGCAAGTAAAGTGAACCTGGTGCGCCAAACTATGGCACTATGTCAGAGCTCAACAGCATTTAACGTAAATAAACATATTTTGTGCACAACAATCTTTACATGAAACCTCAATTAATATCCGGATTATTGCTCACGATACGCATACACAGTGGTCATAATTGGAATATGCGCAACAACGCAACCTTGCAGTCAAGCATGCATGGAGTTGTGAATTGAAATTGTGAATTCAAATTCAAAAAAAGAGAAAAAAAGTTGTGAATTCAAATTGCAAGGTTGTATGAATGCAGACCAGCACCAACCTGGTACAGCGGCACCACTCAGGTCCTGGTGTAGCCGGCACGGGCGAGGCTGGCCGAACAGCTGTTGCTGCCGCCCGCGGCTGGGTGGGGCGTGCAGGCGCTGCTTCTGCAGCGGCTCCTGGACGAACAGGAGCCGCTGCTCGAGGCGCTCCAGGACGCCTGGGCGCCGCGGCAGCTGCCGCTTCAGGCCTGGGCGATGGTGGTGGCAGGCGGTCGGCATACGCCCAACGCACGTCTGGGCGCTCGATTAGGATCGTGCCGAGCAGGTCCAGCACTATGGCTGTCGGCGCTGCCTGCAAAGACGCCTCTAACAACGTTTGATGCAGATGAAACATACATGCAATGTCATGCTAAGGGCCTATCACATATTCATGGAATTATGAAGCGTTAAAACGTGAAATTCAATTAGAGACTTTTTCAAGTACACAATCGGCAAAACAACATCAATTACTTGTATTTCCTACTTTTTTACCAAAACAAAATAAGTAAAACACTTGTTTTTACATATGGCTTGTAAGTGCTGGACTAAGTCAAACAAACTGGACTAAAAGACACAAGGGACAAAAATAATCACGCTGGCTGATTGATGTGAATATTTATGTCTTCTTGAAACAGCGAACGGGAGCCAGCGACACAGAAGTAGCTTTAATAATTCCTGGCGGTTGTGCAAAATACAGGCAAGAAATTCCAAATAAAGACTAAGTACATGGATTCGGGATTAGACTACACTATGGAAGAAACCACAAACGAAGCTACAAGCATGCAAACCTGGCTAATGTGAACAAAATGTGCGCCATATGACGTAATAGTCGACAAAACAGAAAGCTAAAGTCATTATCAATGATACAAATATGCATGTCATTTGCTGCTAATATATGATTAATAGTAGTACACTCTCCCTGTAATACCAACATCATACATGACGAAAAACATAACAACTACAACACATGTGCTTGATCTATAAAGCTCTAAAATGCTACTGCTACTAAAGCAATGTGCAATTAAAATGGTGCGAACTGTTTGAAATGATTACTCTGAGGTCTGCTGCATGAAGCAGCACTGACTGCTGTCTTCTGCGTCTGTAAAAACAATAATCAGTACTAATTTGCCTGCTGGGCATCTTACAAAGACAATATGGAAATGAATGAACTACTTCATTATATATGTATGTAACAGTAACAACTGACAAGGGATTGTGATCATGGCCAGAATGACATATTTTCATATATATGTCATATATTTTTTTTAAACATATTTCTAAGAAACACGCATGTAAACTGGAAAAAACATATACCATTAGGTTCAGATTAGGTATATGAATTCAGATTAGGTGCTTAGGTTCATTAATATACAAATATAACCAAACACAGGATTAGAATGCATACATTAAGTCCGGCTGGAAAAGCTGACGTCTTGGCCCCCTGCTCCTACCACGCCTCTGGGGCCTCCTTTCAGACATGCTGCATATAGAGCGGGCAAGTTAGGTTGGTGTGAAGTGATTTTACTCAATTCAACTTCTATCTGCAATTATGTAGTGAATAAGGGAAGTGGAGTAACAACTGTTCTTTCCAGTTATGTAGTGTTTCACACTTATTCACACATAGCATGCAAACTCATTCAAGGTGCAATGGTTCAGAGGGCATAGTGCACTGCGAAAATATGATGAAGCTGATACTAAATATTGTTGTGCTTTATATGCGAGTGCAAACATAACTTGATGAACAACATGCCCTACCTGTACTGGACATTAGCTGAAGGAGCAAATTCACAGACTGCCTCCCAAAATGGTACCTGTCTGTAATAATGTTTTGGTGCACTTGCAGTTATGTGTAGACAAATAAAACAAAGGCATAAAACATTATTGAATGTTCCTGCAACATGCCAGACTGCAAAGCATAGCATGTACATGCCCAAGATGAACAGTGATTATCTAGACTGCAGGCAAGGTTATGGTCAGTTTAACCAGTTTTTAGTGATGGCATACACAATCCACTCCTGAACATCTTGGTGCACACACACCTGGAACACCTGGTGCACACACACTCAGGACACACCTGGAAATAGCCAAATGTATGCCTGAGTTGGTGCGCATGCTGACAAGATCTTGTCATGGCCTACGATGCAACACTTGCATGTCAAAATGTTTAGGTTTAGGTTGGGTGAGCTGGGTGTAGACAGGGTCTATTTGGTGCTCCCTTCTTCATAGGTTTGGACATGTCGCCAGGGTACTTTGTGGCCCAGTGTTGGTCAAGTCTGTTTTTGAAAGAATTGGTGGACTCAGCAGTTACAACTTCTTGTGGGAGTTCATTCCACGGTGTAACAACTCTATTTGCAAAAAAAAAACTTGAGTCTTGATAAGTGAGTTGACCCCTTTACCAGCTTCTTGGTGTCCTCTTGTTCTTTCATCCTCGTTTAGTTCAACAAACTGGTTGGGGTCCATGTTGGTTTGTCTTGTCAGGATCTTGTACATTTCTATCAGGTCGCCCCTCAGGATCCTCTCTTCAATACTAAGTAGTTTAAGTTCTCTCAAGCGTTCCTCATACGTTAGATGTTTTATCTGTCCAACCATCTTAGTCGCTCTCCAGTCCTCTGTACCTTTGCAAGTGCCCTGACATCCTGTACCATGTATGGACCAGCTGCCTGTATACCATACTCCAGATGTGGCCTAACATATGTGGTATATAAAATCTTGAAATTTTTCATAGCCAGTCTATCAAATGTCATCCTCAGTCTTTGAAGTGCTGATATTGCTTTGCTACCTGCCCTCTTGCAGTGTGTTATTGGCTTGAGGTTGTCTGTTACATACACTCCAATGTCTTTTTCTACTGTAGTTACTTTATGTGTTCTTTGTAAACTGTTTTTTTTTCTTTCATGACATATTTTGCTTTACTATTTGTTGCTCCACAATGCATTATCTGATACTTCAGATGATCAAACTTGAGGAGCAACTCTTCAGACCACTTTTCCAAAGTAGTGAAATCCTTTTGTAACAGTTTGGCATTGTGTGGGTTAGCGAATCATCTGTACATTTTGGTATCATCTGCAAACATCTTTGTGACTTTTCACCATTTTCGACAATTCATTGACATAGATCAAGAAAAGGACAGGTCCCAAGACTGATCTTTGTGGGACTCCACTGGTCACCATACCGCACTCGGAACTTCCACCACCCACACACAGTCACTTGTTGACAGCGCTCCGACAAGAAGGCTTTCACCCAGCTGAGTATTTTGCCCTTACTCCTGTAGCCGCTCAGTTTTTTTTTGTAGTCTTCTATGTGGTACACTATCAAATGCTTTTTGGCAGTCAAGGAACACAATATCCAACCCCTGACCTTCATAAATTATATCAGTCCACTGTTCAAGTGCTTCTAGTAGGTTTGACTGGTTGTGCATTGTGATGGTTGGGAAATGTGGACAGAATAGTTTACAAGGTTACATGTAATATAATGGAAATAAGCCAACAAGACAAAGTAGTTTCACATGATGAAGATGTGAGATGGTAAGCCAAAAAAAATTGCAGAAGACACCCATATGAATTAACTGGGTGTCTAATGCAATGCATATCGGCCAAAACCAATCATGTACCTAATTTGAAGAAAACAGTAATGTAAGAAAGGAAACAGTATAGCTTTTTCTGCTAGTGTTATGAGTCTGAGTAGAATTGTAATGTTTCAGGGTAAGGTAGGTTCCAATGATGACAAATGACATATCATGCTTCAATTATCAATAACAATACCAGGCTTTGTGTACAAGCCTGGTCTCCAACATATGAGAAAGATTGCTGGTTGTTAGAAAGAGTTCAAAAAAGGGCAACAAAAATGGTTAATTGTCTTGGTAGTTTACCTTATGAAGATAGATTAAAGAAATTGGGTATGTTTTCACTTAGATATAGAAGGCTAAGAGGAGATCTAATTGAAGTCTTCAAATTTGTAAATAGTCGGCATTCTGGATATTTAAAGGGTATGTTTGAGTTCAATAGGGAAAATCGAGGTAGAGGTCATCAGCATAAACTCATTATGAAACAAAGTAGGACTAGGCTACGACAGTCATTTTTCAGTAGAAGGGTTGTAGGACATTGGAATATGCTACCATGGGATGTCGCTGATGCAGTGACACTTGCTTCCTTCAAAATTAGATTAGATAAATACTTTACAGAGAAGGGATTAGTTCATAAATACTCGTGGGATTAGCCTTCTTTTATGCAGGTAGAGTAAGGTGATTTGAAGGGGCGAGACTGGTGGAGGGGGGGGGGGGGGGGGTGGGGTGCAACCTCGGATGGGCCCAAGAGGCTCTTTGTTGCACTTTTCTTTTATGTCTTTTATGTCTTTATAACATTGAAGCGACCATGGAAGCGTCCCTATATCTTGAGAACTTTGGTGCCATACTGACAATAGAACTATATAAACTATTTATGCCTAAGATAATAAAATTGAAAGAAACGAATTGTGACCTGTGGCTTATGCGAATACAGCTGTTGCAAACTTGGAAAGTCAGTAATCCTAGTGCAAGTACCGACAGAGCTAGGTTATAGGTACCTACCCTGGGTCTGATAATGCACGTTTGTTTACTGAGGGGTTACTCCACACAGCGGTGTCCGGACAATTCTTCGTCCAGCATTTCTTCGTAGCGCATTTCTTCGTCCGCAAATCTTCGTCTAGCGTTTCTTCGTAGCGCATTTCTTCGTCGCGCGTTTCTTCGTCTCGCATTTCTTCGTATCGGCAAATCATCGTCTCGCATTTCTTCGTATCCGCGAAATTTCGTATACGCAAATCTTCTTATATAGATGCGATACGAATAATTGCGTAGACGAATATTTGCGGATACGAAGAAATGCGAGACGAATATTTGCGGATGCGAAGAAATGCGAGACGAAGAAACGCGCGACGAAGAAATGCGGAGACGAAGATTTGCGGACGAAGAAATGCGGACGAAGAAATGCCCGACGAAGAAATGCGGGACGAAGATTTGTCATGCAATCCACACAGCCTTTGGGCTCAAGTAGCAAAATCCTTACTTTACGTCAAATTTGCTGCTGAACCGAGGTCGCCGCACGTCGCCAGTCGTGTGTCCGATCAAGGCCGTATAAGGTTTGGTCTAGTAATCTTGGTATAAGGCAAGGCGATATATACCGTATAAGGTGTCTGACAACTCAAAGTACGATAGCTTGCTTCCAAGTTCGTAACCGCTATTTTGTCTCAGCCGCGCACATTACTGCACCATCGAATTTCATGCAGATTCTAAGATGAAAAAGTGGTGGACAGTAATGCCGATCAAGTACTTGTTATCTGATACAAGTCTCGAAAAACGTCGACATTTTAACGCTGATAATTGCTGAAATAATGGACTAAATGAGGATTGAAGTTCCTGGTATATGTCTTAAACGTGTTTAAAGTTCATACAACTGCAGAAGAGTGCATTTCCTTTCAGGGCGGAAACCCGTATAATCCCTTTAATCGTGGCAACACTGGGATCCGGAAGCGAGGACAATATATGTGTTATCTGTGGCAGTAATAATGTTTTGGCTATAACTATTTTGCCAGACAAAGTAAGGTGTCTGCTTTGCCACATTTGTATTGTTCGTAAAATTGAATCCTTCTTCAGTAGTATGTTTTCCTCAACTGTATTGAGGCACTTGGGCTCACAAATGATACCCAATAGCTTAAGTTTATTCACCCAATTTAACTCAATGTCTGGACATATCTTTTCATTTTTCAGCGCTTGACTACCAATCCACATGGCATTGGATTTAGAAACATTTGGTTTTAGGCCAGAGAATTTCGCAAACCAGCCAAGCTCATCGAAAACGTTTCTCAAACCTTCCTCTGTACCGTCAAGAAAAAATGTATCATCTGCGTATTGTATTATTTTAACACTTGCCTCACCTAGCAGTACTCCTCGTATGTTATTATTTTGTCGGATCCTATTTGCCAGGATTTCAGCACCAATAGTGACAAAATAGCACGAGACTGGATCTCCCTGTCTGCGTCCCCCTCCAGGCTTATTACTTCCTTTGACGCATGGCCATTGTACAAAATACGAGAAAAGGTGTTTTTGTGCAAGCACCGGAAGGTATTGAAGAAAAAAAAATCCCCAAAATTGAACTTGCGCAGGCAGTTTTCAATAAAATTCCAACTCATTACATCGAACGCGGTCTTAAAATCAACAGAAAGCAGCAGCCCTTTTCTTTTATTTTGATATGTTTCCCATAACACGTCATGTACTACCCGAGTATTTTCACCAATGAACCTATCTTTAAGGAAAGCTGTTTGATCTGGATGTATGATTGCATTCAATACCTTTTTCAACCGGTTTGCTATTGTTGCGGATAATATTTTGTAAGTCGAGTTTAGGAGAGTGATGGGTCGCCAACTAGATAAAGGTTTCTAGGTGTGGACGGTTTGGGAACTTATGTGGTAAGGCATTCTCTTTGTGTTATTGAAAGTTCCTCTTTATTCATTCCATGCAAAAGTGATCTGTGTACAAAATATTTTAGATCTCCCCAGAACATTTGAAAGAATTCGTATGAAAACCCGTCTGAACCGGGGCTTCGGTTATTGCTTAGCCTTTTCAATGTTTCGCCGAGCTCGTCAATCGTAATGTTTAGCTCCAGCGTCTGTGATTCCGCCTCTGTGAGTTTAGGACACGTGGTGCCGTTTAAATAGCTGTTTAATTCTGGTTGCCTGGAATCGTTTACGTTTTTAAATAACTGATTAAAGTGTTCTGTTAGTGCAGATAAGATTTGATCATTACTATGGAGCTCACTTTCTCCTATCTTTAGACATGGCATCAGCTTACTATCAAAGTTTCGTTTTTCCAAATTCAAAAAGTAGCTAGAAGAGCTCTTTTCGCCTTCTTCATACCATCGGGCACGTGAGCGAATAATGCGCCCTTCATTCGCGGCCGCCCTTTCATTTTGAATCTCTGACTGCTTTATAGCGATGTTTTGAATATCCTCTTCGGATGGATTTGGCAGCGACTCTAGAATTTGGAGATCTCTAAGAATGAGCTATTCTTTTTTAGTTCTTTCTTTTATCTTGTGTATGAGTATGACGCCGTTTCAGATCGTATTTTCATCAGTAGTCTCCAGAAAAAGCACATCACTTATAGTCAGTTGAATATATTTCCTACTTTCCGGATTGGCTAGGTATGACTCACTGTATAACGGGCATGCATAACTAGAAATTGTCTGTTGAATGACTCCTTTGATAAGGTCTAGATATTTCAAGTTTTTAAGCAAAGAGCAATTTAGTTTCCAAAATCCCCTTCCTCTTGTGTGTGTATTCAGGTTTAGCCTCAATACGACTCGGGAATGATCTGACCTATAAGAGGGAATTATATTACATGACACAGTTTTGCTAAGAATAGATTCGGAAATCAGGAAGAAATCAAGCCTTGCACATTTAACGGGGTTATTTGCTCTCCAAGAGAATTGTTTTTTGTCCCCATTCATGATTCGCCAGACATCTTGGAGAATCAAATCGGCACACTTTTCCTTTATCAAGCTACGGGCTCTCGGTCTTCTATCTCTGGATGCATAGTTGTAAGTGTCTTTTTCTGGGCTCAATGTTAAGTTCCAATCTCCGCACAATATTATATGTTCATGATTCGTAGGATTGACTTCCTTAAATATTTCTTCGTAAAAAGCGGGGTTATCCCGCTCAGAGGGACCATAAACATTGACTATAAATAGTTTCGTACCATTGATTTCTATATTAAGAATGATTGAGTTTCCATTATTATTTGTAACTACATCAATAATTCTGCACTTAGTCTTATTCTGTACCAGAATACCGACACCTCTTGTAGAGCTAAGTGCAGAGAACCATGCTCTACCTCCCCACTGGTTCCTAAACATATGCTCTTCACCGGGAGCTACATGCATCTCTTGTAAACAAATTATGTCCGCCTTCTCATTTCTAAGGAAGTGAAAAACGTCTTCCCTCTTTGAAAAGTTGCGAAGACCTCTTACGTTAAATGTTAGGATTTCTAGATCACATATCATATTTAATGCTCATATAACGTGACATATCTCAAGGCGGCTCTGTCTCTCAAGACATGGCTCCGTCAGGCTCGGCATTGCTAACTCATATATGCCGACATGAATGCCGTCACAGACTATTATGTGATTTATATATAAATATATATGAGTAGGGTAAGGATATACTGCACCGCCATTTGTCAGAGGCGACTCCGCCGACCGCCGCAGCCAGGCTGAGCGGCAGCTCCCTCGCGACTCCGCTCGCGACGTCGCCATCAGCAGCACCGATCCCGCCGCCGCCGCCAGCGACGCCGCTCTAAGCGCCGCCACCAGCAGCGCCAAACCAGGTGCCGCCGAACGGAGCGCCGACCCCGATGCCATCTCCGCCGCCGCCGCCACCGGCAGCAAATCACGGTGATCTACCATGGCAGATATACTGCGGGCAAAACCAGGCAGAGCACAGCACGAGGCAAAACGGACTCCAAGCGACCCCAACACAGTAATACCGAGGCACAATGGTCCAAGGCAGAGTGGGTTACACGAATTATTTACCAGCAAAATATCACTTGATAATACCAAAGCAGGTTTACCAATAACTCCGAAGGAAAAGTTCATATGAATGTGAACATTATCAACATACACGAACAAAATTACTCGAATGCAGAACACAAATTTGATAAAGAACGAAATTGTGCAGTGCGAATTCGACACACAGAAGTTGACATGGCAATCAACACTCGCTTTGAAGCAAAGCAACGCTACACAAATAAATAAACACAAAGCAAAAAGACGATAAGTAAATACAAATGATAAATATAGAAGAAAATAAACAAAAGGCAGGCACAAAAACATACTACCCACAAAACAAATACGGCTAGACCACGTACTGGTACACATCAGACTTTCAGTGGGAAGCCCAGCTCGCGGAGTTTTTCGAAAGAGTCAACTCGCGTGCTGGTGCCAAATTGCTTGGCCTTGAAATGTACCTGCCCCCACCTTGTGTAGACTGTGTACACTTCTTTCTTCTTTTTGGCCTCGAGAAGCGACCGGAAGATTCGCCCGTTCTGCGCAGTGAGGCTCTCGTTGATGAAGAGATCCTGTCCTTTCAGCTCTAGTCTTCTCGTCATCAGCCGCCCTCGAACGCTGCCGGGGCCAGAACGCACGAATCTGACGATTACGCGGTGGTTCGGTCCCGGGAGGCGATGCGCTCTGTCGATGTCGCTTTCCACTATGTTGAGGCCTTGCAGACGAGTCCTGACAGCATCGATGACGAGGCTGTTGATGTCCTCCGGTTCACCTGAACCCCGCTCGCCCGGCCCGCGACGCGCGCGCCCGCCGTCGCGCTCACCACTGGAGCCGCCACGCGAGTTGGCGGCACCAGCCGGCCGGCCGGCCGTATCAGCTGACTCTGCGCCCCGGGGCGCGGGCTGACCGGGCGGCGGCAGGGGCGCGCCCAGGCTCGGGGTTTGACGGGCCGCCATGGCTCGGCCGAAGAGGACGAGACACGGGATGCGGTTGTTCATCTCGGCTTTTTCTGTCCTCTCGTTCAATATTCGCACCTCGCTCTTCGTTGCCCTCAACTCACTTGCCAGCTCCTCGATCTCCGAGTCTCGCTCTTCGACGTGGCGCTCCAGGTCACGCACCCGCTCGTTGAGCGAGCTGATCTCCGCCATCAGAGACTCACGGAACTCCTGAGATCCTGTGAAATGGAAGCCGTGATTTGGTTCTCCAGCTTCTCCAGGGCGACCTCCAGGTATTCCTTGGTAGAGGACGGGGAGCGGCTCTGCTCACGCTCAAGGGCACCGCGCTTTCGCGCCGGCACTACGTCTCCCGACTCGTCGGGAGACGTAGCTGTCGGGAGACGTAGCTGAGACATTTTGGTGGTTTCTATTCTATTCTATTCAATTGCTAAAACTTACAATATTGACCTTTGATGTGATGTGATGTGTGAAACACCCACAGGCCCAGAGCTCATAAGTGGGCTCTGGTCCTGTGGTTGTTATGTTGATAATACGCAATACACAATTGATGACCGCTGGTAGTGACCTCAATATTGACCTGAACCAAACATAACCGAAATAATTTCGACATGAATTTAGACGAGCTATTAACGGCATTTTTGTATTCTCCCTAATCCCCCATTGGAGCAGAGTTCGGGGGGGGGGGGGGGCAGATGCCTCCCCTGGCACGTCTAATCTGGCCCGAGCACCGCCAGGGTTAAGAACTGCTTTAAAACAAATTATCCCTTGTATAAGCTGCTTAGATATTCCTTCAGGAAATGTGTTAATTTTCGACCGATTTTGTTGTATTGGTAAAGCTGTGGACCCCTTCGCTCCGTTCCTGTTCGGTCCCCCAATCGTTTTAAAAATCGACATCGCAGGTGTGGACCTTCGATGATGGGCGTGTTTATATTTATAATTTTTATTCAGCTTCATTATTGTATTATTCAACTATCTTATTTATATTTTACACTTATGTTTGTCATTGTCACACTTAATTAGTGGTGCCAATCGGTACAATAATTTTCGTAATTCCGAATTTGTCCGAAGACCAGTTCGGTTTTCGGACGGACATCAGCATATTTCTTTGGACATTTTCGGACATCCAATGCCCAAGGATGTTTGGCGTGAAAATCACTAGTTACTTCTTTATTTAAAAAAAAACGAAAGTGTGCCACAGGTAATTGATTTCCATATCAAACACTTTTTCTGCTTTCGGAGAAAAAAAATAAGAAAAAATCCTGATATGCAATATGCATAATATTTAGTTTTTATTTTATTTTATAATCATCTATTACTGCTGCCACGTAATATTCTACACTAGCAAGCAACTCATTCACTAAATATAAATGTTGTCCATTTGAGACCTCACAGTAACCATCTGTTCCCCAGGTGGAGGCATGCTTCACTGTGTCCACTGCGACTACACGTGTCTGGGACACGATCGTCTGGACAATCACGTGAAGTGGCGTCACGGCCACATTGGCAGGGACGGTAGATACAAGTGTGAGTGGTGCAAGTACTCTACAGATGTATTCAAGAACATTAGACAACATCGTTTGACACACACGGGAGAGCGGCCGCACCGCTGTGATGACTGCGGCAAGACGTTTACCGAGCCAGGTAGTCTGACGCGTCACCGCCTTATACACAGCGGTCAAAGGCCGTACGGATGTGACGTCTGCGGGAAGACGTTCACATATGTCGGTGTTCTGGTGAAACACAAACGTATTCATACCGGGGAGAAGATCCATCAGTGTGACCAATGTGGCGCCACGTTTAACGCGTCGTCTAATTACATAAATCATATGAAGTTTCACAGTGGCGTGAAGGCGTACCAGTGCCGTGTGTGCTCGGCCGGGTTCGTTACTAGAGATGCAAAAATTCCCCCCAAAACAGGAACCGGCCCCGCACCGCCACCGCTCATACATGAGTTGGGACCGGCATCAAGGCCGGCCACATGTGGCAGCACCCGCCAGGCCCGGCACGCGGCAGCTCAAGCTAGGAATCTGCATGTATACTTCATTCTACACTTAAAATCTTTTAGCAGGAATATTTATAGTTTGCAATGTGCATTTTGCACCATTTTAACACACACCACATTGAAACACCAATGGATAATGGATATATATGGACCATGGAGTAAAGAAATCCCACACAAGTCAGAACTTGAGATAAATAATCAACAACAGACTAACAGGAAAGTCAAACAGGTCAAGGTGAGTAGACTTCTTTCATCTTTGGTGGTTTGCAAAAATAAAAAACAAAAATAAGACGCATGATAGATATATAGATCATGCAAGTCCAAACAAGCAGCTTAAAAGTATGTAATAAGTATGCATTCATCACTCAACATCACACAATGCAATGTTTGGGTTGTAATTGTAATAGCTTCTACAAACAATGTTGAGGTTAGAGGTACTACAACCTACTTACTTATTTGATCAATGTTGACATGGACTAGTAAATACTAAATATACTTCACAGGATAATGGGGAAAAGGCAAGTTTTCCTGGACATTTAAGTATGACAAACATACTAAAAACATTGGGAGTGACAATCATATCTTGAATGATAAAAGTAAAATAATCGACCTGTTTTAAATTACAGAGTATCCTCGGTTTTCTCACTATCCAAGCCAAGATATCTATAACTAACATCTAAGCCAGTCACACACAGAGCCACTCTTATACGGCCTTGTCACATATTTATACAGCCTTGGGCAGTGAGCACAGATAAACAAAGCTTGAGCTACTTCACTGCCAAAGCCAAGGCCGTACAACTGCCTTGGTACAACTTCACACGTCCGTCAAGCTAGCAGCAGATTCATATTCGCGAATCTGCTGCTGCCAGACAGACATTCGCCGGGCTCGAATATACTGCTACTGGCAGCAGATTCGGCGAATGTCTGTCAGCTGGCAGCATATTCGTGAACAACTTCCGCGGCCTTCTTGGCGCATCTTAGACGCGAGCAGCAGATTCAGATATTCGCCGGGCTCGAATATACTGCTACCAGCAGCAGATTCGGCGAATGTCTGTCGGCTGGGAGCATATTCGTGAACAACTTCCGCGGCATTTTTCGCGCATCATCTGAACGCCAGCAGCAGATTCGCAACGTGATGTGTTTGAGTTGAGTTGTTCGGTGAGAGATGGGTACCTTCTAGGTAAGTAGGTATTGATCAACGTATTACTGACTTGAAGCAGTCAGTGAGTAGCACCTCTAACCTCCTCCTACTTACCTAGAAGGTACCCATCTTTCACCGAACAACTCAAACACATCACGTTGCGAATCTGCTGTTGGCGTTCAGATGATCCGCGAAAAATGCCGCGGAAGTTGTTCACGAATATGCTGCCAGCTGACAGACATTCGCCGAATCTGCTGCTGGTAGCAGTATATTCGAGCCCGGCGAATATCTGAATCTGCTGCTCGCGCCAAAAAGGCCGCGTAAGTTGTTCACGAATATGCTGCCAGCTGACAGACATTCGCCGAATCTGCTGCCAGTAGCAGTATATTCGAGCCCGGCGAATGTCTGTCTGGCAGCAGCAGATTCGCGAATATGAATCTGCTGCTAGCTTGACGGACGTCAACTTCACTGCTGTGCGTAATGGCGTCTGAAGTATTTGACAATTGTGAAGCGTTGAGCTCAAAACGGCGCAGACAATTAATCTCGTCACCGAAATGACTAACTTTATCACCATAATTACTTAAAATCACCAAAATGAAAATGTCAACATATTGCGGATTCGGCAGATGGACTTCTTTAAAAAATATTTAAACTTCAACTGACACCAATGGTTAAGATTTAATACTACAGCTTATTTTCGAATACGAACATGAACAATTGTCTTCACACAATTCTGAGGCGTCGCGATTCTGAGGTGTGAAGTTGTGAATATCTGTCAGCGACACATTCGCGAATATCGATCTACTGCTTAATTGACACACGTGATTCTTTTACGGTCCAGTCCTGGCGAATTCGTCGCAAATGTGACTCATCAAAACACATTGTTTGGAAATTGGGTTTGAATGTGTTGTCGGGGAGTGTGTCACGTGTAATTATGCAAGGTCATATATAAATTATGGAGCTATTGTGATAAGAAGTTGAAGTGGAACTAGACAGGTTTGCATTCTGTGATAGGTCTTGGCCATTTAAGATTTCTTTGCAAAATGTTTTTGTTTGTGTTTTGCAGTCTTTCCACCTTTATAATTGTAATTGCATAAAATACAATATTTGTTCACTACCAAAACTACAAATGATATGACTTGAATATGTCCTTTCTCATGTGGAACTAAATAGTAAATATGTATCAATAAATATTCTCAGTAATATGTATTTACAATAGTATTAACAATAATTATTATCATATACGTGGGTGGTTTTGTTCCATAGGTACTTATTTGTTATACAAAATAATTTGGGGTGACCTGGGGCAATGGGATGACTAAATATAATATTGTATGCCACCCCACCTAGTTACTAGTGATGACAGTGGAATATGATTTGGGGTAGTTGTTTCTGTTTGACTGCACTCGACTCTCACACTGCTGCAGTGACTGAGCTGATGAATTGATCATGAATTGACCCTGTAGTTTGATTTATTAAGTTTCACTGGTGTGTCCACTCCTTGCTAGGTCGTACTAGTTATCACTTTTAATTTGTAAACTAGGACATTGTTATGTGTTATGCTGGTGTTTTACTGTTGTATATTTTGTTTTCTCAATTTATCATGATCTTTAAGCATGTATGTTCTGACTTCTGCCAATATTTATTTCTATTTTTTTGTTTTAATTGATAACTTGTGCTGAGCCCGGCATGAGCCCGGCAAGCCTGAGTTCAGACACAGCTTCAGGCACGCCGGGCCTGAATTTGGGCCCAGCGCCGGCTCCGTGGTCCTGAAATTTGCGTCTCTATTCGTTACACGGGCAGAGCTCACCAGACACATGCGAACTCGCACGAGGGAGCGGCCTTACGGCTGCTCCTTCTGCTCGGCCCGGTTCGTTACAAGGGACAAGCTCACCTCACACATGCAGACTCACACGGGGGAGCGCCCGTACGGCTGCTCCTTCTGTCCGGCCCGGTTGACGAATCAGTCGACCCTGAAGCAGCACGTCATCTGCCGCCATACACACGACTACAGACACAGGTCTGACCGGGGTGGAAAAGGCTTCGTTTTTCCCAATAAACTGCGGAAGCATGTAGAGAAGTGCTCAGCTGTTAACTGATGTAGACAATGACGTGATGCGGATTGGTCTATTGAGACACTAACGGTATGAATTATTGCATGCTGTAGCACGACTTTAAAGTAGTGTGTATTGTATGCGTCCAACTGTTTGGTCACCAGCTCGGTCCGGTAGCTGTTCATACTTTGTGACCGATGTGTATTGATATAGTATTGAGACGTCAGGCTATACAATCAACTTAGCCCCGTATCTGCAATGTATATACGTTATTAGAATGAACTTCGATGAATTGCTGTTGGCGTTTTAAAATACATGTTCAACTGGTGAACGCCAATTCTGTTTCACCTGGAATATATCACATTGCACATATTGATATACAGATTGCCAATCTACAATGTACAATTGTATAATGTACCAATTTGACCTAAGGTCAAGGTCAAGTGGTGACCCAATTAGATTATGTTGCATATTAGGAGACTTGTGTGAACGAGAGAAACACACTGTTACCGGTTTCACATCTCTATCGTCATTCTGTCGAGAGTTATTGACACAATACTGTTGGTGTCATCAGATGATCTCGGCTGACCCTGTAGTGGTCACTGAACAAAATTGCACATGGATCACATGCATTTCCTATGATAACATGATCCAGAAAGAATTGGACTGATATGCGAATCCGCTGAATAGTAAGCATTTGAATATTTCCCCATTGGCATATATGGAGGTCACGAAATTGACCTGACTTTAGGTCACCGATATTACAAATATGAGATATTTTATTTGTTGGTACCTATGACCTTATGAAATCCTGTCAGATCGGCCATCAACTGTGGCTGTGGTACGACGACAAACTTTGTTTTAGGTAGGGTCACGTGACCTGGCCTGTTGACCTGACTGAGATGACCCTAGGACAAGAAATTAACATACTGTGGGTAACTCATGCCCCAGCACCTGTGCAAAAAAAAACGACGTCGCGCAGGCGAGGGTTAAGCCGCTTGTGGATGACCGACGAATACATGGATAACGGACGAATCCGTTAGCATCAGATTTGCCGGTGCCACTATCCATGAGTCCGCAACTGTTAGAAACCTGGGCCTCATCATGGATAAGAACCTGTCGTACCATGACCATGTCAACCATGTTGTGTCGAAGTGCACAGGGGCGCTGCTGGCGCTTAACCACGCGAAGCATGTGCTACCGCCCTTCACACTGAAACCGATCGTGACCTCGCTTGTCGTGTCTACGCTACGATACTGCATAACTATTTATGGTACATGTGGTACCACTGAACTACGCCGGGTGCAGAAAGTGCTCAATTTCTGTGCGCGTGTAATAAGCGGCCGTCGAAAGCAAAGCCATGTGACCGATGTCCTTAGAGACTTGAAGTGGCTGAGCGCGGCAAACCTAGTCCTGTACTATAGAATATGTAACGTGCGAACTATTAGACAGACAGGCCAACCATCCAGTATAGCATGTACACTAGAGAACGCGACAGATCATGGCCACGACACCCGGCATGCCCAACGACTGCGGCTACCCCGAATACGCACCGAGGCGGGAAGAAGGCAGCTGGTGTACAGCGGTGTTGACGCCTATAACGAGTTTTGCACAACCTATGATGGACAGTCATCCTTCAAAGGAGCACTCAAGCTGCATTTACTGCAGAACCAGACATGAACACGGTCGTTTAGACGATTCATTGTGACGACGAATGCGTGACGTGTTGATTGTGATGTGTGCTAGCTTTTAACCTTTTGTATCTTTTGACATTGCGTTAATGAAAAGCCGCAAATGAGCGGATTTAACGTGAATAAATGAACTGAACTGAATGGAGCGACATCTCATGGTTTATCGTATGTATCGACGATTGCTTTTATTTTACGTTGAATGCTCTTCCAACATGTACTTCTTCGCTCTTACTTCTTCTAATTTCTACTTCTGTTTCTTCTATCACATTTTACTTATGGCAAATCAGTCTGCAGCTCCCAGGGTCAATCAAGCTGCTACGTATCCTTATGTACTGATTATTTACAGGTGATCCAGAAAATGACTCGGCTGGTCTCACCATGTCGGTGGAAATAAAGGAGGAGGTTTTCGGCGCTACCACGTCTTCCTTGCCTGCTGACGGTAAGAATATCCTGCTGGATAGGTCAAGCAGATGATTGTGTATCACAGCTTCCCTCTTGGATTTTCAGATGCAGGGAATAGGATAGGTCGGAAGGCTTGAAAGGAGTGTTCTGTGGTTGATAACTTAAAAGCATTTAGACAGATCAAGCAGGCAAATAGGAGATATCCTGGCGTTCTTCACCATAAATGATGTGTCCGGAATGAAAGAAGCGTGGTTGCGGTGGACAGAACTGTGCTAAAACCGTGCGTCGAAGAGTTAAGCATCATATGCGTGGATATCTCCTTGAGTGTGGCCGAGCAACCCCCCCTCCCAATGCCGTTTTGAGCACCGCAATCATGTTTAGTTGAGTTCATTCAATGTATCATGAACGGGCAAAAGTTGCCCAATTACAGACGAAATCACGAGGTAAAAAGAGAAGAAAAAACGAATTGACAAAGTTAAAACAGCATCACACCTACTTGTCGCGCATATATGTGATCACATGTTTCTTATAATGTAAAGCACTGGATTCCACACATGTGTTGTGTACCCCAAATAAGATGATACTTTATCGTATTTTAAATAGCAGAAATTACCTTTTGAAGTGCATCTGTTGGGTCCTAGATTATGATGTTTCTTCAGCTGCACCTTATACTTTCTTACATTTTGCACATGGAGGTAAAATGTCTGGGAGGTAAAATGTCTGCATAAATGTCCCAATTGTAGAGCAGTATTGCAAAGGTGTGAATTTCTACATATTTGCATCAGCCCGGCCCCCAATGTTGAAATCGGAATGCATCAAAAAGTCCCTCTTAGCAGGTCATTGGTTACACTTGTGCCAAATTTGAGCGAACAAATTTGAGCGAGCGAGCAAATTTGAGCGTGTTGTCAATGTCGAAATAGCCGTTATTTCATATCTAGAAGCTTTCCCCGCGCACTGCAGGGGGGTTGATTTCCGCCCGCCCCCTCAGGTTTGTCAAAGATAGCGAAAAAACGGCGGCGCGCAGCGCCGCCGGGTTTTGATACACCTGTTAGGACATCAATTGCGCACACTTTGAGAGAAAAAATATCCTCGGGTCATCTCAGGTCAGGTCACCAGACCAGGTCAAGTGACCCCACCACCAAAAATGTTTGCAGTTGTGCCAAAGAGTTTTTCACCGATCAGGTTGAAACTTACAGGATGTCATGAGGGCATCAGTACTTACAATTCGTATAACTCGGAATTTTGATATCGGTGACCAAAGGTCAGGTCAATTTCGTAACCTCCCCATAATAAGTAAATGGAGAAATATACAAATGCTTCCTATTTCAAGAATATGCATGGTACTAGTCCAATTACTTCCGGATCATGTTATTATAGGATATTATTGATGATCCAAGTGTAAGTTTTCTTCAGTGACCCCTATTGGGTCATTTGAGGTCATGCGAGGTCACCATCACTTTTTTGTCAATAACTCTCGACATAATGAAGATAGAGAAGTAAAACAGACATCAATGTGTTTGTCTCGTCGAGACACGTCTTCCCATATGCAACATGCCCTACTTGGGTAACCACTTGACCTTGACCTTAGGTCAAATTATTAAGTTGACTTAACAAGGTCACCATATATATCATTCAAAGCGCCTTGACAATATAAACACAATGGCGTAAACAGTTGTCCGTTATCTTTATTAAGTAAAAAGTTAATAGCAAAAAACGATTTAGCAAAAAAACTGCATTTTTTCTTTCTTTTTGACCTCTGGAGCCTCAAATATTGACCTGATATCAAATCTGAGGACACCTTAGCGATTAAAATTTCACTGGCTGGCGTTTGCTTTTTTCCGTTTGTTTCTAACTATCATCGTTTCTGAGATATATGGGAATGTCTGGAGCGATGTCCTAAAACAGAACAAACTGGAAAATTTGACCTTTGATGACCTCTGTTGACCTCAATTTTGACCTGACTTAAAAAAAACACTGAAATACTTTCGATAGAACATGTATGAAGCTATCAAATGCCTTTCCCGCTTCTCGCTACGTTGCGTAGTTTTCGAGACCTCAGGGGGGGGGGAGGCGGAAATCAACCCCCCCAGCAGTGCGCGGGTTAACTATGGTATGCATCGCAAAATCCTTCTGTACTTTTTTACGAAGTTTTTAGCGGCCTTTGCACCAAATTTGGGCGCTATCGAAGGGTCGTTGATTTTCCAAATATCTATTGATATATATCTTAATATCGAACTGTTGCTAGTTTCACGCACTTCAAGCTATAGTAATAGCAAACTTGCCTGTATCTCAAACGTTTTTTTTTTAAATTTAGTTTAACCAGTGTCGTTCGACTAGCCGTTTTTAGTATCGCGGTCCACTTGTACTTTTGTGATCATTGCCAGAGTACCCTACACATCCAAGTTTTACCGAGTATTTGACTATTTCTACTAAAACAAACTTAGCCAAAATATTACAGGCCCGAGATACACATGAATAATGCAAACACCACAAATGATGGTTAATTGAAGCTGTGTTGTTCAAGTTCTTGGAATTTGAAAGTGTCCTTGATAACATATTGTGAGAGGAAATATTCTGCTCGACTCTTTTTCCTTCAAAGGATATGCATTGATCAATTTTTAGAAAATAGTAGCCTGATGCTCATTGATAATGCACACACAGATAAAACAAGGTAAAGTATTGAATACTATTTCGTGCACGACATTTCACCAGACAATAGCTAAGAACAAAATGAACATCAGAAACCGCCAAGACAGAAGAAGTAGGTCGGGCGAAAATGACATTGGAACGTGACAAATACTTTACAGTAACCTACAAATTAACCCGCGCACTGCAGGGGGGGTTGATTTCCGCACCCCCCCCCCCCTCAGGCTTTTCAAAGATAGCGAAAAAACGGCGGCGCGCAGCGCCGCCGGGTTTTCGCACACCTGTCAGGACATCAATTGCGCACACTTTGAGAAGAAAAAAACCTAGGGTCATCTCAGGTCAGGTCACCAGACCAGGTCAAGTGACCCAACTGCAAAAATGTTTGCAGTTGTGCCAAAGCCAGAGTTTTTCACCGATCAGTTTGAAATTTACAGGATGTCATGAGGGCATACGTACTTACAATTCGCTTATCTCGGAATTTTGATATCGGTGACCTAAGGTCGGGTCAATTTCGTAACCTCCCATAATAAGTCAATGTGGAAGTATACAAATGCTAAGGATATGCATGATATTAGTCCAATTACTTCTGGATCATGGTATTATAGGATATTCTTGATGATCCAAGTGTAAGTTTTGTTCAGTGACCCCTATTGGGTCATTTAAGGTCATGCGAGGTCACCATCACTTTTGTTGTCAATAACTCCCGACATAATGAAGATAGAGAAGTAAAACAGACATCAATGTGTTTGTCTCGTCAAGACACGTCTTCCCATATGCAACATGCCCTACTTGGGTCACCACTTGACCTTGACATGAGGTCAAAAAATTTAAGTTAACTTAAAAAGGTCACCATCTATATCATTCAAAGCGCCTTGACAAGATAAACACAATGACTTAAACAGTTTTCTGTTATCTTTATTACATAAAAAGTTAATAGCGAAAAACGATTTAGCAAAAAAACGTCATTTTTTTTATTTTTGACCTCTGGAACCTCAAATGTTGACCTGAGATCAAATTTGAGGACACCTCAGCGATTGAAAATTTAACTGGCTGGCGTGTGCTTTTTCCGTTTGTTTCTAACTAGCATTGTTTCTGAGATATATGGGAATTTCTGGAGCGATGTCCTAAAACAGGAAAAAACTGGAAAATTTGACCTTTGATGACCTCTGGTGACCTCAATTTTGACCTGACCTAAAACAATACTTTCGATAGAACATGTATCAAGCTATCAAATGCCGTTTTCCACTTCTCGCTACGTAGCGTAGTTTTCGAGATCTCAGGGGGGGGGGGGGGGGGGGGCGGAAATCAACTTCCCCCTCCCCTGCAGTTCGTGTTCGTCGCAAAGCCCCTGTAGTGCGCTGGTTAAAGACCATACAGCAGCGAAACATCTGCGGGCTACAGCGGCAGTACGAACATACATATATACATACAAACTAATACATGTATGTTACAAACATACATATATAATACAAACATACTCAATTAATACGCAGATGCAATACAATACATGTCACCCTAAAGATGGTTCAAAGCTACACTAAAAATGAAATCCCTAGAGACGGTTCGAAACCACCCAAAGAATAGTCAAAAACCAATAAAAAAACACAGGGTATTGAGTATGTTTAGGTACTGAGAGTGGTTGATGAGTATGGACAGGGTGAAGTAAGCGCCATGATGAAGTATTCTTGTTTAAAGCTGGCTTTTTATTTCTAATCTCAATTAATTCAGTGATTCTTAGGTTATCCTCATCCTTACAGGTGTGTATAATTTGGATCTCGAAGTTGTCATTCTTTGGCTGTGTGTTGAGGACTACTAAAATATGATTGCCTAAGTCGGTACCCTTTCTCTTTTTCCTGGCATCGCTTAAAGGGAGTGTGCCTACTGTTTTGGAATGTCAACAATATTTTTCGTACGGTAAGTAGCTATTGGTTTGATTGTTGGATATGATGAAATTCACATCTGGAGCCCCTTTACTTGAATTTTCACTTATATTGTTTTTTGGTTATTTTTTGTTTCGATATCTATCAAACGATCGCCACTATAGTGATGTTATGTAAAACGGCGCACATAAGACAATACAATTACAGTCAAATCATGCAATATAGAGAGACAAGTTTTGCACAGCATGTTCTTGCCACTGTGAACTTTATTATTTGCAATTTTCGTAGCTCTGAATTGATATCTTCGTCGAAAAATGGCCATCGGCCATCATCGAGACGGCCATGATTGAAAACCATGATGGCCGTCCATGTTCTGTTCGGCTGCTGCTATCAGTGCGCACGAGCTGTTTTGTCGAAATGCTATTGGCCGGCGCTAACAATATGCTAGAAGTTGAATCGATAAGCACTGCCACAGTGCTTCTAGTAGCGGAAACCCTCCGGAGTCTACCCGATAACTTTTTGCTCCCAGCAAGTGCCTGGAGACTTTGGAATATCTCAGCAACTAGGGTGAATCTGGAGAAATGAAGTCATGGGTCAATTCAGAAAATTATGTTCTATAGACTAGTGTCAATAACCCCAAATAAGCGATGTGAGTAGGCCCACTCCCTTTAACCCGGCAGTCACTGGGGTATATACTGTAACACGACTCACGGTGGGAGGGGGGGGGGGAGGGTAGCCCCCCCTGGTATCTTCAGAACCAATGATCACAGCGGGACGCGCAAGGCGGCATTCAAAAGCGCTCAATGAGATCAACCTAACGCAAACTTAAAAATTCAAATTAAGGTGACATGTCAGATCACGGTCAAGTCAAACATCAAAATCGAGGTATTTGAGTTTATGGACAATACTTGCTTGCTATCCATGGCCTTCGATTGCGCCTATAATCACCCAAAGTGCTGTAAAAGGTATGATACATATCCCACATTAGCTAAAGTGAGATTGTTGGAAAAGATCAAGGTCAGGGTCAGGTCACAAAAGGTCACTACACACAAAATATCTACGAAAGTCATGCAGCACATGTTTCATGGATGCTTTTACGCGTAGAATTTGATAGTGGTAGTCATTGACCACCTGACTTCATTTACGTGAAGTGAGTGTCAAGTTCAGGTCAAGTTCAGGTCACTGAAGGTCAAAATTTGAAATTTATAAATCGAAATGAAAAAAGCATGTTTATATATCAGTGTTATCTAAAACAAACAGTGCAGGCATTTATTTGTCTGTATCCGGTCAAAAAAAGCAAAAAAAAAACGCAATTTCAAAATATTACGTCATGATTTACCCATACTTTATATGCCATGCCAGTCAAAAAAGATATCATTTTGAAATTTGGTACGGTAGTTGCCCATATATCGTTATCTGACATATATTCCGTTTTTTTCAATATCTTTGAGAGAAAAAATGATTTTGTGAGCATTTTTGCAATTTTTATTTTTATTTTTTTTGGTTAAAAACCACATTTTTTTATATTTCGAGATAGCTGGTTTGTAGCCCTTGCCATTTTCTACCTTTTAGCGTTTTACGATTGCTTTTTGCTTCTAATGAGGCATTTGTACGGCCTGGCAAAGTTTGGCCGATTTTGGTGTCAAAATCGTGTTTAGTGACGTCACTAAATTAACTATATCTCGAAAAATTTCTGACGAAATGTTTTCATTTTTTCTCAAAAGGTGTAAAATGATGCTCGGAAAGGTACTGAAAGTTTGGCGTCGATATCTGCATTAGTTATTGAGATATTCCTAATATTCCTAAGGGGGGGGGGGCTAACCCCCCCCCCTCCCCCAGTGACTCGCGGGTTAAAGGCGGCCGCTCACTAGGCCATTCGGCGCACGGAGGTCGCGATATCGCTACGACTTTCCGCGCATCTTTAGCGACATTCTGCCTTCGCGTCAGCCGAAACGTCAAAAATCGCGGACGAATGTCGTCGGCCGGCCATCTGCGGACCGGCGGAAAAAAGCTGATTCAAACGAGCTTTTTTCGGCGACTGAACGCCGCGGAGCCGCGGACAACAAAATTGATCAGGCTACAGTGGCGAATCTATGCAAGACAGAGGTGCACATTTTGCACAGCATGCTCTTGCCGCTGTGCAATTTATTATGGAAAAGTTTCGTGGTTCTAAACTTACATCTTCGTCGAAAAATGGCCATCATTAATTTACCTTGTGACAGGCTGTAGGCACAGGTTGCGACATGCTGTAGGTCGGCGGGGCGGAATCTCGCGAGCAGACGGCGCCGAATCCGCCGGAACAAGGACGATATTCAGCGGTATCGACGCGATTTTCCGAGGCGGAATGTCGCAGTATATCGCGCGCCGAAAGGCCTAGTGTGCGGCCGCCTTTAGTGTTCCATAACTCTTAGCATCCGTCTTGTTTTCCCCACATGAATATCATTACAAAGTTTACACGTCATTTGATACGCTACGTTCTTAGTGTGGCATTTGCCTTTTTCACGAGCATCGCAAGTGCTACATGATTCACGGTTTCCCCTTGGGCAGACTGGGGTTCTAGCGCAGATCGTATAATGGGAAGGCGTGCCTCGGCGAGACAAACACATTGGTGTTAGTTTCATTTCTCTATCGTCATTATGTCGAGAGTTATTGACATATAACTGTTGGTGACCTCGGATGACCTCGGCTGACCCTGTAGGGGTCACTGAACAAAAATGGCACCTCGGTCATCAAAAATGGCCTATAATAACATGATCTAGAAGGAATTATACTGCTATCTTGCGTATCCTTGGAATAACAAACATTTGAACATTTCCCCATTGATTTATAATGGGGACGTCACGAAATTGACCCGACCTTAGGTCGCTGATATTAAACAAATCAAAGATATACGAATTGTATATATATATATATATATATATATATATATATATATATATATATATATATATATATATATATATATATATATATATATATATATATATATATATATATATATATATATATATATATATATATATATATATATATATATATATATATATATATATATATATATATATATATATATATATATATATATATATATATATATATATATATATATATATATATATATATATATATATATATATGTATGTATGTATGTATGTATGTATGTATGTATGTATGTATGTATGTATGTATGTATGTATGTATGTATGTATGTATGTATGTATGTATGTATGTATGTATGTATGTATGTATGTATGTATGTATGTATGTATGTATGTATGTATGTATGTATGTATGTATGTATGTATGTATGTATGTATGTATGTATGTATGTATGTATGTATGTATGTATGTATGTATGTATGTATGTATGTATGTATGTATGTATGTATGTATGTATGTATGTATGTATGTATGTATGTATGTATGTATGTATGTATGTATGTATGTATGTATGTATGTATGTATGTATGTATGTATGTATGTATGTATGTATGTATGTATGTATGTATGTATGTATGTATATATCTATATATATATATATATATATGTATATGTATATGTATATGTATATGTATATGTATATGTATATGTATATGTATATGTATATGTATATGTATATGTATATGTATATGTATATGTATATATATATATATATATATATCTATATATATATATATATATATATATATATATATATATATATATATATATATATATATATATATATACTTATGAAATCCTGTAAGTGTAAAACCGATCATCCAAAAACTGTGACTGTGGTACGACCACAAGTTTTTTTGAGAGTTGGGGTCACGGGACCTGGTCTGGTGACCTGACCTGAGATGACCCGAGGTATTTTTTACATGATGCGGGCAATTGATGCCTGCACAGCTGTGCCAAAAACGTCGGCGCTGCGCGCCGCCGTTTTCCCGCTATCCTCGAAAAAACCTGAGGTGGGGGGGGGGGGGGGGGGGTATCTAAACACCCCCGGCATGGCGCAGGTTAAGCAATGACAACTTTGATACCTTTACTTTTATTTACAGCTTGTTCCTCTTTCTAGCTATCGCAGTAGCTGAAACATTTGGGTGGTGTCTGGAGCCAATTGCTAAAACTTGCAATATTGACCTTGGATGTGATATGATGTGTGAAACATCCACAGGCCCAGAGCTCATAAGTGGGCTCTGGGCCTGTGATTGTTCTGCTGATAATACACAATACACAATTGATGACCGCTGGTAGCGACCTCAATATTGACCTGAACCAAAGATAACCGAAATAATTTCGACATGAATGAATTTAGACGAGCTATCAACGATATTTTTGGATTCTCCTTAATCCCCATTGGAGCAGAGTTCGGGGTGGGGGGTGGGGACGTCAGATGCCTCCCCTGGCACGACTAAA
>JAXIVJ010002350.1:75000-85000 GCA_036785665.1 Chirona hameri
CCCACGCACCCACGCACCCACGCACCCACGCACCCACGCACCACGCACCCACGCACCCACGCACCCACGCACCCACGCACCCACGCACCCACGCACCCACGCACCCACGCACCCACGCACCCACGCACCCACGCACCCACGCACCCCACGCACCCACGCACCCACGCACCCACGCACCCACGCACCCACGCACCCACGCACCCACGCACCCACGCACCCACGCACCACGCACCCACGCACCCACGCACCCACGCACCCACGCACCCACGCACCCACGCACCCACGCACCCACGCACCCACGCACCACGCACCCACGCACCCACGCACCCACGCACCCACGCACCCACGCACCCACGCACCCCACGCACCCACGCACCCACGCACCCACGCACCCACGCACCCACGCACCCACGCACCCACGCACCCACGCACCCACGCACCCACGCCCCACGCACCACGCACCCACGCACCCACGCACCCACGCACCCACGCACCCACGCACCCCACGCACCCACGCACCCACGCACCCCACGCACCCACGCACCCACGCACCACGCACCCACGCACCCACGCACCCACGCACCCACGCACCCACGCACCCACGCACCCACGCACCCCGCACCCACGCACCCACGCACCCACGCACCCACGCACCCACGCACCCACGCACCCACGCACCCACGCACCACGCACCCACGCACCCACGCACCCACGCACCCACGCACCCACGCACCCACGCACCCACGCACCCACGCACCCACGCACCCACGCACCCACGCACCCACGCACCCACGCACCCACGCACCCACGCACCCACGCACCCACGCACCCACGCACCCACGCACCCACGCACCCACGCACCCACGCACCCACGCACCCACGCACCCACGCACCCACGCACCCACGCACCCACGCACCCACGCACCCACGCACCCACGCACCCACGCACCCACGCACACACACACCCACGCACACACCACACACACCCACACACACACGCACCCACACACACACACAGACACAGACACAGACACAGACACAGACACAGACACAGACACAGACACAGACACAGACACAGACACAGACACAGACACAGACACAGACACAGACACAGACACAGACACAGACACAGACACAGACACAGACACAGACACAGACACAGACACAGACACAGACACAGACACAGACACAGACACAGACACAGACACAGACACAGACACAGACACAGACACAGACACAGACACAGACACAGACACAGACACAGACACAGACACAGACACAGACACAGACACAGACACAGACACGAGACACAGACACAGACACAGACACAGACACAGACACAGACACAGACACAGACACAGACACAGACACAGACACAGACACAGACACAGACACAGACACAGACACAGACACAGACACAGACACAGACACAGACACAGACACAGACACAGACACAGACACAGACACAGACACAGACACAGACACAGACACAGACACAGACACAGACACAGACACAGACACAGACACAGACACAGACACAGACACAGACACAGACACAGACACAGACACAGACACAGACACAGACACAGACACAGACACAGACACAGACACAGACACAGACACAGACACAGACACAGACACAGACACAGACACAGACACAGACACAGACACAGACACAGACACAGACACAGACACAGACACAGACACAGACACAGACACAGACACAGACACAGACACAGACACAGACACAGACACAGACACAGACACAGACACAGACACAGACACAGACACAGACACAGACACAGACACAGACACAGACACAGACACAGACACAGACACAGACACAGACACAGACACAGACACAGACACAGACACAGACACAGACACAGACACAGACACAGACACAGACACAGACACAGACACAGACACAGACACAGACACAGACACAGACACAGACACAGACACAGACACAGACACAGACACAGACACAGACACAGACACAGACACAGACACAGACACAGACACAGACACAGACACAGACACAGACACAGACACAGACACAGACACAGACACAGACACAGACACAGACACAGACACAGACACAGACACAGACACAGACACAGACACAGACACAGACACAGACACAGACACAGACACAGACACAGACACAGACACAGACACAGACACAGACACAGACACAGACACAGACACAGACACAGACACAGACACAGACACAGACACAGACACAGACACAGACACAGACACAGACACAGACACAGACACAGACACAGACACAGACACAGACACAGACACAGACACAGACACAGACACAGACACAGACACAGACACAGACACAGACACAGACACAGACACAGACACAGACACAGACACAGACACAGACACAGACACAGACACAGACACAGACACAGACACAGACACAGACACAGACACAGACACAGACACAGACACAGACACAGACACAGACACAGACACAGACACAGACACAGACACAGACACAGACACAGACACAGACACAGACACAGACACAGACACAGACACAGACACAGACACAGACACAGACACAGACACAGACACAGACACAGACACAGACACAGACACAGACACAGACACAGACACAGACACAGACACAGACACAGACACAGACACAGACACAGACACAGACACAGACACAGACACAGACACAGACACAGACACAGACACAGACACAGACACAGACACAGACACAGACACAGACACAGACACAGACACAGACACAGACACAGACACAGACACAGACACAGACACAGACACAGACACAGACACAGACACAGACACAGACACAGACACAGACACAGACACAGACACAGACACAGACACAGACACAGACACAGACACAGACACAGACACAGACACAGACACAGACACAGACACAGACACAGACACAGACACAGACACAGACACAGACACAGACACAGACACAGACACAGACACAGACACAGACACAGACACAGACACAGACACAGACACAGACACAGACACAGACACAGACACAGACACAGACACAGACACAGACACAGACACAGACACAGACACAGACACAGACACAGACACAGACACAGACACAGACACAGACACAGACACAGACACAGACACAGACACAGACACAGACACAGACACAGACACAGACACAGACACAGACACAGACACAGACACAGACACAGACACAGACACAGACACAGACACAGACACAGACACAGACACAGACACAGACACAGACACAGACACAGACACAGACACAGACACAGACACAGACACAGACACAGACACAGACACAGACACAGACACAGACACAGACACAGACACAGACACAGACACAGACACAGACACAGACACAGACACAGACACAGACACAGACACAGACACAGACACAGACACAGACACAGACACAGACACAGACACAGACACAGACACAGACACAGACACAGACACAGACACAGACACAGACACAGACACAGACACAGACACAGACACAGACACAGACACAGACACAGACACAGACACAGACACAGACACAGACACAGACACAGACACAGACACAGACACAGACACAGACACAGACACAGACACAGACACAGACACAGACACAGACACAGACACAGACACAGACACAGACACAGACACAGACACAGACACAGACACAGACACAGACACAGACACAGACACAGACACAGACACAGACACAGACACAGACACAGACACAGACACAGACACAGACACAGACACAGACACAGACACAGACACAGACACAGACACAGACACAGACACAGACACAGACACAGACACAGACACAGACACAGACACAGACACAGACACAGACACAGACACAGACACAGACACAGACACAGACACAGACACAGACACAGACACAGACACAGACACAGACACAGACACAGACACAGACACAGACACAGACACAGACACAGACACAGACACAGACACAGACACAGACACAGACACAGACACAGACACAGACACAGACACAGACACAGACACAGACACAGACACAGACACAGACACAGACACAGACACAGACACAGACACAGACACAGACACAGACACAGACACAGACACAGACACAGACACAGACACAGACACAGACACAGACACAGACACAGACACAGACACAGACACAGACACAGACACAGACACAGACACAGACACAGACACAGACACAGACACAGACACAGACACAGACACAGACACAGACACAGACACAGACACAGACACAGACACAGACACAGACACAGACACAGACACAGACACAGACACAGACACAGACACAGACACAGACACAGACACAGACACAGACACAGACACAGACACAGACACAGACACAGACACAGACACAGACACAGACACAGACACAGACACAGACACAGACACAGACACAGACACAGACACAGACACAGACACAGACACAGACACAGACACAGACACAGACACAGACACAGACACAGACACAGACACAGACACAGACACAGACACAGACACAGACACAGACACAGACACAGACACAGACACAGACACAGACACAGACACAGACACAGACACAGACACAGACACAGACACAGACACAGACACAGACACAGACACAGACACAGACACAGACACAGACACAGACACAGACACAGACACAGACACAGACACAGACACAGACACAGACACAGACACAGACACAGACACAGACACAGACACAGACACAGACACAGACACAGACACAGACACAGACACAGACACAGACACAGACACAGACACAGACACAGACACAGACACAGACACAGACACAGACACAGACACAGACACAGACACAGACACAGACACAGACACAGACACAGACACAGACACAGACACAGACACAGACACAGACACAGACACAGACACAGACACAGACACAGACACAGACACAGACACAGACACAGACACAGACACAGACACAGACACAGACACAGACACAGACACAGACACAGACACAGACACAGACACAGACACAGACACAGACACAGACACAGACACAGACACAGACACAGACACAGACACAGACACAGACACAGACACAGACACAGACACAGACACAGACACAGACACAGACACAGACACAGACACAGACACAGACACAGACACAGACACAGACACAGACACAGACACAGACACAGACACAGACACAGACACAGACACAGACACAGACACAGACACAGACACAGACACAGACACAGACACAGACACAGACACAGACACAGACACAGACACAGACACAGACACAGACACAGACACAGACACAGACACAGACACAGACACAGACACAGACACAGACACAGACACAGACACAGACACAGACACAGACACAGACACAGACACAGACACAGACACAGACACAGACACAGACACAGACACAGACACAGACACAGACACAGACACAGACACAGACACAGACACAGACACAGACACAGACACAGACACAGACACAGACACAGACACAGACACAGACACAGACACAGACACAGACACAGACACAGACACAGACACAGACACAGACACAGACACAGACACAGACACAGACACAGACACAGACACAGACACAGACACAGACACAGACACAGACACAGACACAGACACAGACACAGACACAGACACAGACACAGACACAGACACAGACACAGACACAGACACAGACACAGACACAGACACAGACACAGACACAGACACAGACACAGACACAGACACAGACACAGACACAGACACAGACACCAGACACAGACACAGACACAGACACAGACACAGACACAGACACAGACACAGACACAGACACAGACACAGACACAGACACAGACACAGACACAGACACAGACACAGACACAGACACAGACACAGACACAGACACAGACACAGACACAGACACAGACACAGACACAGACACAGACACAGACACAGACACAGACACAGACACAGACACAGACACAGACACAGACACAGACACAGACACAGACACAGACACAGACACAGACACAGACACAGACACAGACACAGACACAGACACAGACACAGACACAGACACAGACACAGACACAGACACAGACACAGACACAGACACAGACACAGACACAGACACAGACACAGACACAGACACAGACACAGACACAGACACAGACACAGACACAGACACAGACACAGACACAGACACAGACACAGGCACAGGCACAGACACAGACACAGACACAGGCACAGACACAGACACAGACACAGACACAGACACAGACACAGACACAGACACAGACACAGACACAGACACAGACACAGACACAGACACAGACACAGACACAGACACAGACACAGACACAGACACAGACACAGACACAGACACAGACACAGACACAGACACAGACACAGACACAGACACAGACACAGACACAGACACAGACACAGACACAGACACAGACACAGACACAGACACAGACACAGACACAGACACAGACACAGACACAGACACAGACACAGACACAGACACAGACACAGACACAGACACAGACACAGACACAGACACAGACACAGACACAGACACAGACACAGACACAGACACAGACACAGACACAGACACAGACACAGACACAGACACAGACACAGACACAGACACAGACACAGACACAGACACAGACACAGACACAGACACAGACACAGACACAGACACAGACACAGACACAGACACAGACACAGACACAGACACAGACACAGACACAGACACAGACACAGACACAGACACAGACACAGACACAGACACAGACACAGACACAGACACAGACACAGACACAGACACAGACACAGACACAGACACAGACACAGACACAGACACAGACACAGACACAGACACAGACACAGACACAGACACAGACACAGACACAGACACAGACACAGACACAGACACAGACACAGACACAGACACAGACACAGACACAGACACAGACACAGACACAGACACAGACACAGACACAGACACAGACACAGACACAGACACAGACACAGACACAGACACAGACACAGACACAGACACAGACACAGACACAGACACAGACACAGACACAGACACAGACACAGACACAGACACAGACACAGACACAGACACAGACACAGACACAGACACAGACACAGACACAGACACAGACACAGACACAGACACAGACACAGACACAGACACAGACACAGACACAGACACAGACACAGACACAGACACAGACACAGACACAGACACAGACACAGACACAGACACAGACACAGACACAGACACAGACACAGACACAGACACAGACACAGACACAGACACAGACACAGACACAGACACAGACACAGACACAGACACAGACACAGACACAGACACAGACACAGACACAGACACAGACACAGACACAGACACAGACACAGACACAGACACAGACACAGACACAGACACAGACACAGACACAGACACAGACACAGACACAGACACAGACACAGACACAGACACAGACACAGACACAGACACAGACACAGACACAGACACAGACACAGACACAGACACAGACACAGACACAGACACAGACACAGACACAGACACAGACACAGACACAGACACAGACACAGACACAGACACAGACACAGACACAGACACAGACACAGACACAGACACAGACACAGACACAGACACAGACACAGACACAGACACAGACACAGACACAGACACAGACACAGACACAGACACAGACACAGACACAGACACAGACACAGACACAGACACAGACACAGACACAGACACAGACACAGACACAGACACAGACACAGACACAGACACAGACACAGACACAGACACAGACACAGACACAGACACAGACACAGACACAGACACAGACACAGACACAGACACAGACACAGACACAGACACAGACACAGACACAGACACAGACACAGACACAGACACAGACACAGACACAGACACAGACACAGACACAGACACAGACACAGACACAGACACAGACACAGACACAGACACAGACACAGACACAGACACAGACACAGACACAGACACAGACACAGACACAGACACAGACACAGACACAGACACAGACACAGACACAGACACAGACACAGACACAGACACAGACACAGACACAGACACAGACACAGACACAGACACAGACACAGACACAGACACAGACACAGACACAGACACAGACACAGACACAGACACAGACACAGACACAGACACAGACACAGACACAGACACAGACACAGACACAGACACAGACACAGACACAGACACAGACACAGACACAGACACAGACACAGACACAGACACAGACACAGACACAGACACAGACACAGACACAGACACAGACACAGACACAGACACAGACACAGACACAGACACAGACACAGACACAGACACAGACACAGACACAGACACAGACACAGACACAGACACAGACACAGACACAGACACAGACACAGACACAGACACAGACACAGACACAGACACAGACACAGACACAGACACAGACACAGACACAGACACAGACACAGACACAGACACAGACACAGACACAGACACAGACACAGACACAGACACAGACACAGACACAGACACAGACACAGACACAGACACAGACACAGACACAGACACAGACACAGACACAGACACAGACACAGACACAGACACAGACACAGACACAGACACAGACACAGACACAGACACAGACACAGACACAGACACAGACACAGACACAGACACAGACACAGACACAGACACAGACACAGACACAGACACAGACACAGACACAGACACAGACACAGACACAGACACAGACACAGACACAGACACAGACACAGACACAGACACAGACACAGACACAGACACAGACACAGACACAGACACAGACACAGACACAGACACAGACACAGACACAGACACAGACACAGACACAGACACAGACACAGACACAGACACAGACACAGACACAGACACAGACACAGACACAGACACAGACACAGACACAGACACAGACACAGACACAGACACAGACACAGACACAGACACAGACACAGACACAGACACAGACACAGACACAGACACAGACACAGACACAGACACAGACACAGACACAGACACAGACACAGACACAGACACAGACACAGACACAGACACAGACACAGACACAGACACAGACACAGACACAGACACAGACACAGACACACACACACACACACACACACACACATACGTCGTTTGTCAGCTGTGTAAATTGCAGTCGACATATGTTAAAACAAAAAGCTAATAACAATCTGCCAAAAGCGTTAGTTAGAATTACGATGATACCTATGCATATTTGTATACCATTAGGCATTCACTGACATTGTTTCACATTTAAAACCATGTTAATCTTGTCAGCACGCACATTCGGAAGTCTGACTCTGCACCTCATCGCCGTGACCTCATGACGTGACCTCATCGCCGCGGTGCACTGCCGCTGACCGGATCACCGCTCGGCAACCGGCATCCACTGACTTATTGACTTATCAGCGCGACAGTCGGTCCGATCAGGGTCAGCCTCATGCGGTACGTGAAACAATAACTCAGATGCTGCATTGACAATGTGTTCCTCTTTCTCAGATGTGGAAAGAATTGGCGCGCGTTCGCGAAGGAAGCAGTGGAGAAAAAGAAAAACAGGACGCTCGGAAAGAGCTTACGAGGATGGCTGAAAAAATGCAAAAACGAACGGGCTGCAAATCTGGTAAGATCATGGGCTGTTGGTACTTCTTACGATCTAAATCGTACCGTGTGATGCCGGAATATGATGGCGTTCTTAAAGGGACTGTCCCACATTTATGAAAGTTTTCAAATGCGTGCTGCGATATGGAATAATTGCTGCTTAACATAAATATCTGATTTTGTTTATTTTTCACCTAAAGCGGTCGAATT
>JAXIVJ010002350.1:90000-107500 GCA_036785665.1 Chirona hameri
TTTTTCTTCCTAATTATCACTTCTTACAGCCAATACAGTAACACGCGGGGCGGGGTACATCCTTGCATTGAATGCCCATCATGCTCCTGTGTGTGTGTGTGTGTGTGGGGGGGGGCTAATGCCCCCACTCCTCTGGATCCGCCAGTGGTAAAAACCAGACAAACACAATTTTACCTCTTCTGTCGCTTTCAAATTTTTTTTGTAGCTGAGTTCATACTGAGTCTGATCTTGACTAGTTGGAAATGCTAAACATTGTGAGACTTTTACTCATAGCACCCATAAAATGCACCGGGATAAGTACCTAAGCATGGTGCAAAATGGGTGTCAGATTTAAAATTGGTACCTGAAATTACTTGAGTCTGAATATGACCTGAGGCCAAATTAGCCATCCCAAGCTATAGTAATTTAAAATAACCTTGACAATTAAAAATATTAACTTTACCTACACATTCACAAAGTGTGAATTTTATTTGGCTACATGTTTACATGGAAAAGGAAAACAACGATACCCAAGTCCCAGTCACAAATCCTCAAATACTGTCGAAATGTGTTCCACGCACGCTATTCAGCGCTATAAACTTTGACGCCAAAACGCGATGTTTTTTTAACTTACGTTGGTTGTAGGAATCGCTCCAGATAGAAAATAGCGCCAGACGCGCCACGCGTATTTGAAAATGTCGAATACAATGTCAAGGCCCATCATACTTAGGGACAGTGGCGTAACGAGTATCAACTATCAGGTCATGCAGGTCATGACCTGGTCCTTTGGACCCGAGGCGCCCATGCAAAGCTGGCACCCTCCGATCAGTCACGACACCCCTCTGGCCAGTGACGGCGCCACTCTGGCCAGTGAGGACGCTCCCCCTGCCAGTGACGGCACTCTTGCGGCCAGTGACGGCGCCCCCGGCCAGTGAGGGCGACCCTCCGGCCTGCCATAGACGGCGCCTCTCCGGCCCGTGACAGCGACCCTCCGGCCAGTGACCACGCCCCTCTGGCGAGTGACGACGGCGCCTCTCCGGCTAGTGACGGCGCCCATCCGGCGAGTGACGGCGCCCCTCCGACTAGTGACTGCCGCTCTTTGGCGAGTGACGGCGCCCCTCCGGCCAGTGACTCTCCTTCCGCACGGTGCGGAAGGAGAGGCGCCCCCCCCCCTGCAAAATTTCGCCAATATTGGTGGCGGCCCTGTCGATCGGGTGGCGCCCCTCAAGGCAATGACATGGTCCTTTGTGAATTTCTGCGTACGCCACTGCTTAGTCAGAGGTCAACCTGGATGTCAGGTCAAATATCAGGCCAGAGATCATGCAGCAGCTGTGTCTCCAAACAGGGCACACACAAGATACAGATGCAAGAGCGCTGCCACAATATTTCGAGACGTGGCGGGGGGGGGGGGGAGGTGTTCTCCCTCTCTACCTCACTTTCATTGGGCTGTTAAAATCCTGCTAATTTGCCCCCCCCCCCCGGGTGGGCGACGCCCCTGCACAGAGTTCAGGCATGTCAGGTCAAACAGCAGCCATTTCTCCCCTTGGGTCACACAGGCAGAAGTCAGATCAGGTCAGACGGCAGCTGTGTCTCCCTGCAAGCCACTCACATATAGAGGTCAGGTCAGAGGTCAGATGGCAAACAGCGTCCCCCTGCATGTCATGCACAGGGTGAGGTCAGGTCAGATGTCATGTCAGAGGTCGGACCAGATGCCAGACAGCAGCCGTGTCTCCTTCCAGGTCACACACAGACAGAGGTCAGGTCAGAAGTCAGATGGCAAAAAGTGTTCCCTTGTATGTCACGCACATAGTGAGGTCAGGTCAGATGTCATGCCAGAGGTAAGACAAGCGCGGCGGTCAGACAGCAGTCGCGTCTCCTACCAGGTCACAAACAGACAGAGGTCAGGTCAGATGTCAAACAGCGTCCCCCTGCAGGTCACGCACAGTGAGCTTAGGTCAGATGTCATATCAGAGGTCGGGTCAGATGTCATGTCAAGAGGTCGGTTCAGATGTCATGGCAGAGGTCGGGTCAGATGTCATGTCAGAGGTCGGGTCAGATGTTATGTCAGAGGTCGGGTCAGAAATCAGGTCAAAGATCAGGCAGCAGCTGTGTTTCCAAGCAGGGCACACAAGACACAGATGCAGGGGCGCTGCCACAATATTGTGAGACGGGGGGCAGGCAGGTGTTCCCCCTCTCTACCTCACTTGTATTGGGCTGTTAAAATCCTGATAATCTGCCCCCTCCCCCCCCCCCCGGGGGGAGGGGGCGACGCCCCTGCACAGAGTTCAGGCATGTTAGAGGTCAAACAGCAGCCATTTCTTCCCTTGGGTCACACAGGCAGAGGTCAGATCAGAGGTCAGACGGCAGCCGTGTCTCCCTGCAAGCCACTCACAGACAGAGGTCATGCCAGAGGTCAGATGGCAAACAGCGTCCCCTGCATGTCACGACACGCACAGTGAGGTCAGGTCATATGTCATGTCAGAGGTCGGACCAGATGTCAGATAGCAGCCGTGTCTCCTTCCAGGTCACACACAGACAGAGGTCAGGTCAGACGTCAGATGGCAAAAAGCGTTCCCTTGTATGTCACGCTCAGTGAGGTCAGGTCAGCTGTTATGTCAGAGGTCGGGTCAGATGTCTTGTCCGAGGTTGGGTCAGATGTCATGTCAGAGGTCGGGTCAGATGTCATGTTGGAGGTCGGGTCAGAGGTCAAGCCGGAGGTCGAGTCAGAGGTCAAGCTAGAGGTCGGGTCAGATCAGGCAGCAGTCGTATCTCAAAACAGGGCACACACACATGCAAGGGTGCTGCCACATTTTGAGACGGGGGCAGCTAGGTGTTTGCCCCCCCCTCCCCCTACCTCACACTCAATGGGCTGTCAAAATCCTGCTCATCCATCTGGAGGCAGCCTAGCCCCCAGACCCCCCCCCCCCCCCCCGGGGGCGACGCCCCTGCATAGAGCTCAGGCATGTCAGAGGTCAGACAGCAGCCATTTCTCCTTATGGGTCACACACACACAGGCAGAGGTCAGATCGGAGGTCAGACGGCAACCGTGTCTCCCTGCAAGCCACAGACAGAGGGCAGGTTAGAGGTCAGATGGCAACCGCGTCTCCCTGCAGGCCATACACGGAGGTCAGGTCAGAGGTCAGACAGTAACAGCGTCTTCCTGCAGGCCACACACAGACAGAGATCAGGTCGCTCCTCTTCAGCCGCGCCGGCCGGTCGCGCGCGCACAACAACTGCAGCTGTCTCGTGACACCCAGCACGTGTGTGCCACTCCTCTTCAGCCGAGCTTCACTGCTGCCACTGGTTACCAGAGCTGATGGACCGTCTGCAGGCTCCGGAGCCATGTCAGGAAGGTGCTGGAAAGGCAATGTCACTCAGGTCATGAAATGTGGAAATGGGAATGATATAATGCCATTAGATACTGAATGATGTATTCTACAATTTACTCGATTATTCATTATGTTATAGTGTAATTCAAATCACATGAACAGACATAAACAGTATCAGGAAATATTAAGTCGTGCTATGCTTGGACAAAAGACCACTGGAACCCGGTATGTACCAGTAGTGTACTTTGAAATGCTTGAGAAATATGCATTTGTAAGCAGTAATACTGAAGCAAAATTACAAAGACAGATTTGATTTCACTTCTTCTTGTACCTCACCAACACACTTGCATACAACACTGGAACACCTCTCATGCTAGTCAGCGGCGGATCCAGGAATGAAAATGGGGGTGGGGGCACAGACGTCAAAGTGCCCACGAGCTGCAAGGGGCCCCCGAGCATTTTTGACAGTCTGAAAAGGCCTCCAGTCGGTCCGATAGTGCATTTGCAGGTATGAGAAGGCCCTTGTCAAGCCTGAGAGGGCACATGCCAGTTTTGTAGGGCCCTTTCAAGACTTGAGAGCGCCCTATGCTGGCCTGAGAGGACCACCAGCACGTGCAGACCTGGGAAAAGCCCTCTCAAACCAGCTTTGTGCTCCCTTAGCATGGTAAGGGCCCCTTGGACTGTCGTAAGGCCTCTAAGCTTGGTAAATGCCCTCTCAGGCCCAGCGAGGGCCCTTTCAGACCAGTGTTGGGCCATCAAAGGTCTGGAAAGGGCTTGAAAAGTCATGGCTGTGCCCCGGGCTTGGTAAGGGGCCCTCAAGTCCTCAGACACGGATGGACCCAGGCCCAACCGTCCAAAGAGGGAGCCCTCCTCGGACGTTTTGTGGGGCACGTGCCTCATTGCCCCCTGGATCCACCCCTGATGCTAGTAAATAAAGTGTAAACTAAATTTGACCCAAATGGTAAGCCGTTACAATGATTTTCAAAGAAATTGGTGCTGCCAAAATGTGTATTTCTTCACAAGGCAAAGTTTATCAAAGTTAAGCACCTACTTTAATGCACGAGCGGTAAGGATCGACACGTACCAGTGATGGGATGGCATACTTCTCCAACTTAACCCTATTTGTAACAGGCTCCTGGCTACCCCTATTTGTAACAGGGGGGGGGGGGGGGGGGGGGCGGATTCCGCCCCCCCGGAGATCTCGAGATCTACCCGTCTGATTTTCAAAAATGAAACGGTGTTTGGTTCCCCTCAACACGATCTACATTTCTAAATAATACACAAATCTAAATTTTTGATAGGGGGGCAACAGGGGGCAAAAACCACAATTTTTAGTGGTATTTTTAATCCAACATAGCTTTCATGTTTATCGACCGATTTTAACACAATCAATACGAATCAATGGAGATTGAATTGGAAATTTATATATGACAGTGGCGTTTGAAAATTCAAAAATCATAGGCGTGTTCAGGTCACTCAATTTGGGGGTGAAGTAAATGCGTAATAGAACAATTTATGTTTTTTATGTATAAATGAAATGGTATGTGATTGTGACATTAGACAAAACAGTTAAAAATTATATTTTTGCCATAGGCGGTACCAGGTTAGTGAAAAAGGGGGGTAAAATTGAAAAAAATATTAACCGCAGACAAGTTGCTACCCAGCACTATAAATATGTTACTGATCGTAGATAGGTCCTTTCTGCATGTTGTACTTCATCATAGGCGTATCCAGGATCCAAACTGGGGCGGCTCAATACCTTTTGATAAGTAGATTATCCGCTACTATGATACTAACTAGTCAACAGTGACTATTTCACTTACAACTTCAATTAACATTGCTTAACCCTCTTTTACCCTGCCTGTACTCGCCTATTATCTTATAATCGTTCGTAGAGTAGCCTGTGGTGCGTGTTTCATCCGAAAACTACAGTATGTTATGTCATTGTACGCCCATGCCTCTTGGTTTCCTTGCAATAATATGACCCCCTTTCTTCCATTCCTGAGCGCGCCTCTGCAAACAATGACTTTATTCCCTTTTCTGGCCTCATATGTGCATATATCATTATAAGCTAACCGTCTATTGCGCCGTTATCGCTGGCATATCGTCATCACCAAGCCAATCACCCCCCTTTTCATGTGCCTGAACACGCCCCTGAAGCTCTATATGTAATACATTATGCAAATAATGGAAGCAGAAGCTATCTTTTACATCTTGATAACTATAAATGCCCCTTACATTGCTCCATTTGCTTCCCGCCAAGCATTGAATACTTCCTGGAACCCCCCCCCCCTTTTCAAGCCCCTGAAACCGCCTCTGCCATGTAATTTTTATGATATTTAATTAACATCAACTAATTTTCACTTGTTGCAATCACCGTGAACCGATGTAACTCCTTCATACTTGAGGCAGTTACGAAGAAACCGTGAAGATCACATTTCCGTATTATCGCCAAATATCGCCTCCGAACCCACCCAAAACTGTACCCTGGAACCGCCTCTGTTCAGGTTAAGAACTCAAAATTTTGACTCCAAATGCGGTATTCAATTCTATGAAAAGTCCCAAAATGTAATGGGCCTGCTCCCAGCCGCTCTGGAGATATCTGCGAAAAACATGAGGGGGGGGGGGGGGGGGGCGGAATCCGCCCCCCCTGTTTCAAATAGGGTTAAAGGAAATAGTTCACCTTCAACATGGGGTTTTAACTGAAATAGCAGTTTTGTAGCCCGTGTTGAGAAATCCCTATCTGCAACTGTTCTTGTCTGAAAAGACTCTCCAGCCGAAGATATTTGACTTTTTGGCGAAGAAATGTGGCGCATATATGATATACCGTACCATCTGAAAGTGCCAGCACTGCATGGAGCATGCGCAGACCAATAACGCACACCATAAACTTAATAATTTACGACCTGTCCTGAATTGGCGCGATGTAGGACCATTTTTGAGGAAAAAAAACTGTATTAAAAATATAATAAAATCCTGTTCTGATAAATTTTCCGAAGGTGAACTATTTCCTTTAACATGTGAGCCTGACTCATAATCATGAGCCGCAAAGTGCCTGAAGCACACACGCATTGCCTCCTTAAATCTGCATGCTGCTATCGAGGCAGCCAACAGCTGGCTGTCTGCCCTGGCACCCTGAAATACAGAACATATATAAATGCACATTTTTCGACGCATTGATTTAATCAATTCAGAAAAATGTATTCCATGAATTGAACATTGATTTAATCATCCCGGTTCCAAAATGAATTGTGATTGAATCGTGCCAAAACAAATTAAATCAGTAACCAGTCTGGACCGAGCATGAAAGCCCCTTTTTGTCTTCAAAAGTCAAAAATAATTAAATATATTTATTTAGTGATCTATCAAAAATAACCATTACAAAACAATTATAATATCTAATAGCTCGCTTTTGAAGATAATCGTTGAGACACAAATAATTATAAAACTGAAGCGTTACACTAATGATATAACACAACATGACAATGACATAATTACACTAATGACATAAGGGACGAGTTTCTGTTCAGTTTCAGATTTTAGTTCAGTAATTCACCTCCTCAGTTAAAGGAAATAGTTCACCTTCAACATTAGTTTTAAACGGAGATAGCAGTTGTGTAGCCCGTGTTGGGAAACCCCTATCTGCAAGTTTTCTTGACTGAAAAGACTCAAGCCGATTTTTTTTTTTTGGCGAAGGAATGCGGTGCTGGCGAAAGAATGTTGTACTGGTTCTAGCCCGGGCAGAGGCCATATCATCAGCCAATCAGCTTGCAGCCAGTGCTAGCAAGCGAACCGCCGGCCGCCGGTTGGCACATCTCCAATGCGAGTCTATCTTTACGCGACTACTTTCGAATCTGATTGGCTGAACCATTTTTTACATTCGCGTGACGTCAGGACTCTGACTCAGAGAGTATGCATATAGTTTTGATAAACAATACAAATGTACGGCCTTCTGTCCTGAATCGGCGCGATATAAGGCCATTTTTGACAATATAAAAAGAAATTGTATTAAACAATATTATCAAATCGTGTTTGGTAAAAAAAAATCCAAGGTGAACTATTTCCTTTAATGGTGTTCTTGAGGTCCATAAAAAAGGAAGAGAGTATTATTACGACAGACAGAAAAGCGTACCAGTAATACCAAACTATGATGTCACCAAAAACTATACATAATCAAACCTGACCTAACCTTTACAGCAATTACGGTCATAGGGACCCATGTTTAGAACGTCCGATCGCATTCGCTCGCTGTGCTGTGGAACCCACTGAGTGGGCGTAGCCCCCCTGGATCCCCACCCCAGACCATCTTGTAGACAGACAGTATAGAGGATTCTTCATGGCTCCGAGTGGAAGATAATAATATATTTTCCAAGCGTGTGACTGAAAAACCGAGCAACGTAGGAGCGAGGTTTTTCAGGAACACACACGGAAAGATTTCTTATCTTCCACAAGGGAGACATGAAGAATTCCATATCTTTTTAAGTAGAGGTTGATTCAGTCTAGTTCAGTTCAGTACTTGATTTTTAGTCGGAACTCACATGACCTTATCTCAGAAGGATGCAAAGATACCACATTATTTCACTTTATCGTTGAATGTGTATTAAACCTTTTTATCTTTGCATCTCAGCAAAGTGTAAAGATAAAAATATTCTAGCACTGCGGACCCAATGGAAAATCAACCTCTACAAGAAAGATGACCTACTGTTCAGTCTGTCATAATATTACAGTCAGTAGACTACTCTTCTACTATTAACCCGCGCGGCGCTGGGGTCTCCATCCGAACGTGCGGCGCTGGGGGGGGGGGGGGTAAATTTTACCCCCCTCCCCTCGTATCTTTCGAACCAATAACCGCAGCGAGATGCACAAGGCGGGGATCGAAAGCTCTCAGTGAGAAGAATCTAACGCATGCCCGAAAATATTAACATAAGGTCACATGTCAGGTCACGGTCAGGTCAAGTGTCAAAATGTAAGTATTTGGGTTTTTGGGCTATACTTTCCATCCAAAGCCTTGTATTGGAACTATTATCTCACAAAGTGGTCCCAAATGTATAATGCATCTCCCGCATAAGTAAAAGTGAAATTTTAAGCAAAGGTCAAGGTCAAGGTCAGGTCACAAAAGGTCACAGGTCTACGAAAGCCATGCGACACATGTTGTATGGGTTATTTTACACGTATAATTCGATAGAAGCAGCAATTTTCACAGCTTGACACCATCAAATCGCCCTCAGGTCAAGGTCAGGTCACAATAAGGTCAAAATTTGTAATTGATTAATCTAAATAAACATTGCATGTTTCTAGACTAGTTTTATCTTCGAAATACAGTGGTGGCATTTATTTGTCTGTATCTGGTCCGTAAAAGCCAAAAAACGCAATTAAAAAAATGACGTCATGAGTTACTTATTCTTAGAGAGCCATAAGTCAGTCAAAAATAAAGAAATTGCTTTGAAATTTGGTTTGAACATCGTTCATACTCAGTTCTCTAATATATCTTCCGGTTTTTTGAAAATCTTCGAACAAAAAACTTTTGTGGAAATTCTTCCCCCAAAATCAGTTTTTTGCATTTTGGGGGTCAAAAACCCAAACTTTTGAACATCTGAGATAGCCATGTTAAAGACAATGTTATTTACTTTCTTTTGACGCCTTTTATTTGCGATTTGCATCAACACGCTATTTTCTACGATTTTGCAAACATTTAACGTTTTTTCACCAGAAATGACATGACATGACGTCACTAAAACGTCATTATCTCCTCAAAATTTTCACGAATTTCAAAAAAAATTGTAACACAAGATGTAGAATTGATGTACCATAAGGTACCGAAAGTTTCATTTAGATATCTGTCATAGTTTTTAAGTTATGGAGAAAATCCGGGAGGGGGTAAAATTTACCCCCCCAGCGCCGCGCGGGTTAGGGACCTCAAGAACACCATAAACTGGGGAGGTGAATTACTGAACTAATACCAGAGTTTCAATCATAGTCCATTTTCAGGTTACAAATCTGATTAGTTGCAGTTCTGTCTATTTCTCATGTTAATGTTACTAATTAATTGGAAAATAGACTTAAAAAATACCTACAAACATTTTTAAATTATGAACCATTGGTTTTCATATTTATTGTGTTAAGAATCCGAATCAGGTTGCTGAATAACCTGAAGACGGCCTATGCCAATGACGAATACTGACTTACCTTGACCTAATATTTAAAATACATTATAATAGCTTTGGCTTTGGTGTTCAATAATTATTTGTATTCAAACTACTATCAGTCAAAACCGTATGTCAACACGTACCGGTGGGCGGTGCAGCGATCGAAATGCTTCTTCGTCGTCATCTGCACGCTTTTTGTTTATACAGCCTTGCTCTACAACAACGGACGCAGCACTGATTCAGTCTTTATGGCCTTGCACTGATTCGGCATTTCCACAAATGACCGTTATCGTTCGTTTGAAGATTTGTCAACGCATCAGCCAGGATTGTCAAGTTACTGGAAGGACGATACCAATTACCAAACTAAAACCACGATAACACAACTACCAAAGATACGAACGGGATAGCTCGCACTAAAAGCTGGAGTTCTCGCAGCTCCAGGCCGCCAGGGACCCCTAGTGAGCCAGGGTAAACACCATGGCTCACTAGCGGTCCCTGGCGGCCAATTGCTGCGAAAACTCCAGCTCTTAGTGCGAGCCCGAACATCGCATACAAATTAATAACCAGTCTGGTTCAATGTAAACAAACCGTCGAAAAACATGATGGCCGCCCAGGTTCTGTTGTTCGGCAGCTGCTATCAGCGTGCACGAGCTGTTTGGTCGAATTGCTATTGGCCGGTGGTAACGATATGCTAGCGGTGTAATCGATAGTTGCAGTGCTTTTAGTAGCGGGAAGCCCTCTGGGGTCTACCCGATAACTGTTTGCTCCCAAGCAAGTTCGTGGGGTCTTGGAATATCTCAACAACTAGGGTGAATCTGGAGAAATGAAGTAATGGTTCAATTCAGAAAATTATGTTCTATAGACCAATGCCAATAACCCCAAATAAGCGATGTCAGTAGGCACACTCCCTTTAATTGACTTAAATTTGTAGCCGTTTATGATGAAGTATTGTTTCGATTATCTACATATAGCCAGTTCATTACCTTTAAAGACCAAGATACCGGTGCTTGGCAAAACTTTAGTTTTCACAAATGCTTTACTTGGAAGCACCTCCTTTTTGAAGATATTAGTTATATACCTCAAGCACTGACCATTTCAGGAGATAATAATCCGACCAATACGTAATGTGTGTGACAATCTGATGATGACTCAACCGCTAACCTCTACTTTCCTCTGCTCCCAGTGGCGAATGAATCTACGGTTGGGCAAAATGGGCAATTCCCCCTCCCCAAACGAAAAATTGGTAGGCAAACGTATCTTTTTGCCCCCTCAAAAAAACGAAAAATCCCGACTTGAAAATCCCGAAACATCTTGAATCTGAGTAAAATGGTTATTTGTATTAAAATAAATCATTTTCAGACAATACATACTGGTATGTTTCATGTCTAGCAGCTCTATTGTTGCAGTGAAGTATTTTATTTTGATCCATGTTATCTGGGCCCTAGATTCACATGAAATTGTCAGCTCCGTCCGTCAAACGGTTTTCGAGTTTGGCAACTTTGTTGTGCAAAACTCTAATTTTCAGAGGGCAATATCTCTCATCTAAATCATGCGAGTCATATAAGCCTATATATCATCAGAATCGTCAGGAACAATATATTAATGTGATAAATTTTCGAAACCACGCAAATTTAGGAATTTTTATATGTGATCTTAGACCTCAGATCACGTGATTTTATAATGTCGCCTTTTAAAATGTGGATTTTTGTATTGCCAGAATCGACTTCGATACATTGGCCTTCGATGGTAAGCAAATTGGACCTAGGTTTTTCCTCTAAATATTTTGTTTTCTTTGGAAAAATCATGATCACCAGTAACAATAGATATAGTCTTTGGTAATTACTTTGCCCACAATTGTGCCAGAGAGCTTAACTCAAGGGCATTATATGTGTCTCGTTGTCCTGCATTCAATGATGCATAGCATGACCCCATGAGGTCACTCCGTGACCTTGAGGTTGATTTCCCAAATGACCTGGCTTGATTATACAATAGATAATTTGCTGGAATTTTCGCTTTATTTGGCAAAGTTGAGCATTTTTATCTCTAAAAAACGCTTTTAGCTATTGTTATAACATTCTCAGTCTGGAAATGGGGATTATCAAATTTGTCTTGAGGACCCACAGACGCCTCTATCGGCGAAATATTGACTGTCATCACGTGATCTTGATCACTGAGCGGAATAGGTTGTCACTTGATTCAAAGGGCCTGCACCCTCCTATTCCACCTAATACAAATCACGAATTTTAACTGAGAACATAACGAAATCACGTGACCTGACCTGAAGTCATATGCCAAAATTTCGACACTTTTCCATTCGCGTTCTCAAAAAAGATTGCATTAAATTAATTTGTGGTTAATGGCTATTCTGATGATAAATAGGTTTATACACAGATAACAGCAGACCTGGATTTGGCACGAAATATTCGGCCTCTTATTTTAAGCACAGCAGTGAACGACGGTGCTGGACTCGCATTTTCACGAGCCGAGACATAAAAGTGTATCAGCTTAAAGGGAATAGGTCACCTTGAAAGTTGTCTCGAAGTTCAACCATACGGTGCATCTTGAGCTCAAACTACGAATATGACTTTGGTTTGGACAACTGATGGATATATGTGGAGAAAGAAGTAAGTTTCTCTTTCTATTTCACGAGAAATCGTACGGTAGCAGCAGGCGTTACGGCTCCCCCGCTCCGCCTGACGCCAAGTACAGTCTCTGACAAGAAGCCGCCGCGCCGCCCGGGCGGCTGAGCAGATATTAACGAGGCGTCGTGGCCAGAGACTACGTGCCAGAGAGTGTACCTGCCTCCGGCGGCGAGCGAAAGGAACTGATCGTGGCCCGGAACAGCGGAATTGAAACCGGGCCCACTAGTCCTGTGTCGAAATTACTTAACGTAGGGAGGTAATTCTTTCACCACAACCCATTTTTATATTTGCTCTACAGATCTGCTATCTCAGTCCAAAACTCCATGTTAAAGGTGAACTATTCCACCTTTCTCTTTTGTCTCATTTTTGTATTAATATATTACATAGTATGAGGCTGTGGTTTTTATTAACTCGATTATGTGAACTATTCCCTTTAACCAGCGCCGTGCCGGGGAGAGGGCGTTTAGACCCCCCTAAGGTTTTTCGAGAATAGCGAAAAAACGGCGGCGCTGAGCGCCGCCGTTTTTGGCACAGCCATTCCGGCATCAATTGCACACATTATGTTAAAAAAATACCTCCGGTCATCTCAGGTCAGGTCACCAGACCAGGTCACGTGCCCCACCTCCAAAAATGTTTCCGGTCGCACCACAGCCACAGTTTTTGGCCGATCGATTTCGTACTTACAGGATTTCATAAGAGCAATAGTACCTATAATAAGTTTATCTGGGATTTTTAGGATCGGTGACCTAAGGTCGGGTCAATTTCGTGACCTCCCCATTATAAGTCAATGGGGAAATAATCAAATGCTTCCTTTTCTGAGGATACGAATTATACCAGCTCAATTCCTTCTGGATCATGTCATCATAAGCAATTCTTGAAGTTCCAGGTTCAATTTATGTTCAATGACCCCTAGAGGGTCAGATGAGGTCACCCGAGGTCACCAACACTTTTTTGCCAATAACTCTCGACAAAATCAAGATAGAGAAGTGAAACTGGCACCAATGTGTTTGTCTCGTCGAGGCACGTCTCCCAATGTGAAACATGACCTAATTGGGTTACCATTTGACCTTGACCTGAGGCCAAATTTTTGGGTTGACCTAACCTGGTCATCATATGATACGAAGCGCCTTGACGAGACAAACGCGATGGCGTCAAAATTATTTCCCTATCTTTGTTAATAAAAATATTTGTGAAAATTGTTTTGCTAAAAAAAAATAGCCTCTTTGACAATTGATGAGCTCTGGAGCCTAAACTATTCGCCTGAGCTCAAATCTGAGGACACCTTGCACATTTAACTTTTGCAATATCTTTCCATTGCTTTTTTCCGTTTGTTCCTAGCTATCACAATTCCTGTGCTATCTGGGAATTTCTGGAGCGAAGTCCTAACACTTTAAAATCTGACCCTTGATGACCTCTGGTGACCTAAATATTGACCTGATAAAAAAAAAACCTGAAATAGTTCCAAAATGCATGCTGACGGGCTTTCTAACAGTGTCTTTGGTTTTTGTCTACGTCCCATAGAAGCCGAGTTAGAAGGGGAAGGGGCGTCGAAACGCCCCCCCCCCCCCCCGGCACGGCGAAGGTGGCACCGAGCACCGGCACGGCGCGGGTTAAAGGAAATAGTTCACCTTCAACATTAGTTTTAAACTGAGATAACACTTTTGTAGCCCGTGTTGGGAAACCCCTATCTGCAAGTTTTCTGGACTGAAAAGACTCCAGCCGAATATATTTGATTTTTTGGCGAAGAAATGCGGTGCTGGCGAAAGAATGTGGTGCTGGATCTAGCCCGGGCAGAGGCCATACCATCAGCCAATCAGCTTGCAGCTGGTGCTAGCAAGTGAACCGCCCGCCGCCGGTTGGCACATCTCTAATGCGAGTCTATCCTTAGCGATTTTTTCCGGGAAGGCGTGATTTACCCCTCTCCCCCGCTCAACGACTCTTTCGTGCTGACGACCTGACACCCCCGCTCAATGACTTTTCGCGCTAACGACCTGACACCCCCGCTCAATGACTTTTCGTGCTGACGACCTGACACCCCCGCTCAATGACTTTTCGTGCTGACGACCCGCCCGCCATATCAACTTTGGAACCAGCGACACCAATTTCGAATGAGCTATACCAACTTGAGATATTTCTTTAATCTCAAGACCTGGAACTCTTAAAGGGATTATACGGGTTTCCATCCTGAAAGTAAATGCACTCTTTTGCAGTTGTATGAGCTTTAAACACGTTTAACCCGGCAGTCACTGGGGTATATTCTGTAACACGACTCACTGTGGGGGGCTTTTTTAGCCCCCTGGTATCTTCAGAACTAATGATCGCAGCGGGACGCACAAGGCGGCATTCGAAAGCGCTCAATGAGATAAGCCTAACGCAAACTTAAAAATTTCAAATTAAGGTCACATGTCAGGTCACGGTCAAGTCAAACGTCAAAATCGAGGTATTTGAGTGTATGGACAATACTTGCCATCCATGGCCTTCGATTGCGCCTATAATCACCCAAAATGCTGTCAAAAGTATGATACATATCCCACATGAGCTAAGGTGAGATTGTTGGAAAAGATCAAGGTCAAGGTCAGGCAACAAAAGGTCACTACACACAAAATATCTACGAAAGTCATGCAGCACATGTTTTAGGGATGCTTTTACGCGTAGAATTCGATAGTGCCAGTCATTTTACCACCTGACTTCATTTACGTGAAGACAGTGTCAAGTTTAGGTCAAGTTCAGGTCACTGAAGGTCAAAATTTGAAATTGATAAATCGAAATGAAAAAAGCATGTTTCTGTATCAGTTTTGTTTAAAACGAACAGTGCTGACATCTATTTGTCTGTATCCGGTCAATAAAAGCCAAAAAACGCAATTTCAAAATATGACGTCATGATTTAGCCATACTATAAATGCCATGACAGTAAAAAAAGATGATATCATTTTGAAATTTTGTATGGTAGTTGTCCATATGTTGTTATCTGACATATATTCCGTTTTTTTCAATATCTTTGAAAAATTTGATTTTGTGAGCATTTTTCCACAAAAAAGTTTTTTTGTGAAATTTTTGGGGTCAAAAACCAAAATTTGTGAAATTTTGAGATAGCTGGTTTGTAGCCCTTGCAATTTTCTACTTTTTAGGGTTTTTGGATTGCATTTTGCTTCAAATGCAGCATTTGTACGGCTTGGCAAAGTTTAGCCGATTTTGGTGCCAAAAACGTGTTTAGTGACGTCACTAAATTCACTATATCTCGAAAAATTTCTGACGAAATTTTTCATTTTTTCTTAAAAGGTGTAAAAATGATGCCCGGAAAGGTACTCAAATTTTGCCGTCGATATCTGGATTAGTTATTGAGATATTCCTGATATTCCTAAGGGGGGGGGGGGGGGGGGGGGCTAAAAAAGCCCCCCCAGTGACTCGCGGGTTAAGACATATAACAGGGACCTCAATGCTCATTTAGTCCACTATTTCAGCAATTATCAGCGTTAAAACTTGGGCGTTTTTCGAGACTAGTATCAGATAACGAGTACTTGATCGGCACTACTGTCCACCACTTTTATCTTAAAATCAATTTTAGAGTTTTTAATTATCTGCAAGTCCTACACTGGATCACAAAATTATTATGCAATTCAAATCTGACGGGACTTTGTATTACTACACACTGTTCGTTGAGGTTTTGTGTTTTTGTGGTTTTCTTATTTCCGGCCTTTAGCGTTGAGAATTTGGTGGTGGCGTATTAATTTTTTGGCATGAAAATTCATGAAAAATATATAATTTTATGTGGAAAACTAGGTAACTGCTGTTGCCGTTGGAACAAAACAAGTTGATTTTCTTTCAAGTATTGCTTATTTTACCGGAAATATGCCATAAGTGAGGTGTTTTTATTAGCATAAAAGAGATGACTGGCTCTGCCTCAGCCGGTCCTGCAGAAAATACGCGGTGGCATCACCGTGCACTTTGGAATGTCCTTACGTGCAGAAGAGAGCATTTACAGAAAAATGTGGCTACCGTGGGACTTCTACCACCTTTAAAAGTACGTTTTACTATGTAACTCAATTATTCTGGGAAAACCCCGTATAATCCCTTTAAACAAATTGCGCTATTAGAACAATTGGCGCGAAAATTTGGAGTCTTATGCCCTAGATATTTCTCATCATTCTCATCAATGCGTCGCATTGCGTATGGTGCAGACCTCTAAAAATGTTATTGTGCGTTTAAAAGTGCGGTATAAAAAAGTGTTAAAGTGAACTATTTTGCCCAATTATATAGGAAAGTAGAAACATAACACATAAATGCACCGAGAAAAGGCCCGTTATTTTTTATTACCCGCATATACTTGATTTTGTAGTTAAATTGCGCCGCGGAGCGGCGCAATTTTTTAAGTTTTATTCCCTGGACAACTGCATTCTTACTGTTGAAAGGCCCAGGGTCATCTAGGGACCCCTCCGACCTTTTCAACGCCCTTCTGACCTGTTCCGAGACTCATCTGGGATCCGCGAAAAGACATGATGTGGAGTGGGTGATATATATTAAATACAAAGAGGGCTTACTCTACAAGACAAATTAAAATCGGAGCTTGCGGGCATATTGTAACACCCTTCGTTAGCGATTAAGAGGCATTCGGTAACATGTCATTGCTCGTCTTAAAGACGAGCAATGGCCTGTTACCGAATGCTTCTTAATCGCTGACGAAGGGTGTTACAATATACCCGAAAGCTCCGATTTTAATATTTTTCTTGTGGAGTAAGTCCTATTTGTATTTAATCTTCATCTGGGAGTTCTACGTGGTTTGGCCCTTCCGGTCCGACCAGGGACTCCTCTGACCTTCCAAGAAGCCCCTCTTATGTGTCAAGGGGCCCATTCGGCCTGTTCAGAGGTCCTTCCGACCTGGCCAGGGACTGAACTGACTGCTTTGTCACCCTGACAAAGCAGAAAGAAAAAAACAGGGACTCTAGTCAGCACAGAGGGCCCTGGGACCCCTCCGTGCTGACTAGGGGCCCATTCGGCATGTTCAGGGGCCGTCCTGACCCACCTAGGGGCCCTTTCTGTCTGGTCGGGGGCCCCTCTGACCTGCACAGGGGCTCTTTGAACTTTCCATAGGCCCTCCGGGGTCTGTCCAAGGGCCCTCCAACCTGTTCAGGGGCCCTTATGACCTGGCAAGGGACTGTGCGGACTGTCGTGTCGCCCTGTCGACATGATCAGGGGCCTCTCTGTGCTGGCTAGGGGCCCATTAGACGTATTCAGAGGGCCCTCTGACCCGATCAGGGGCCCTTTCGGTCTGGCCAGGGCCCCTCTGACATGCACAGGGCTATTTTGAACGTCTAAGAAGCCCTCTGGTCTTTCAGAGAGGGTCCTGGTTGCCCTAAAGGGCCTCTGAAGTGCTCTAAACTCTCTAAAGACCACGCTTCGCGTGGTA
>JAXIVJ010002351.1:0-10000 GCA_036785665.1 Chirona hameri
GTAATAGGACTGGTATCGGCAAGGTTTTTAGTGACTTAACCTTTCATAATCGGCATTACCGAAGCTTGTTTCCAGGACGAGGGACGGGACCGGTATGGATGCTGGCATTGACTACGTCAAGCAGCACGTCGCTATGCCTTCTAAGATGTTTTGAAGAAACTATCTCACCTTGACATTAGTTTCTAAGTTGGATGGTAAAAATAGCCTGCTGGTTGTAAAATGATTCTCAAGATGGGAATAGGTCACCTTGAAAGTTGTCTTGAAATTTGGCTATACGGGATATTTCGAACTGAAAAAAACGAATATGGTATTTGTTTGGATGATAGATGGACATCCGTCGAAAAATAGGCATGTTTCTCTTTTCTCCTTCATGGTCATAAAAAACTTCATGACAATGATGACGTCATGCATATGGTAGCTTGGATATGGAAACTATTGCACACAATAACGACGGACCTTAGGCATATATACTCAGGGTGCTTGTAACGTAAACAACCGTTGTGAGGACCCGAAACTAGTTTCGGGCGCCCGAAACTTCTTCTAAAAGGGCCCACTAGTCCTGTGTCGAAATTACTTAGCGTAGCGATCACCACAAACCGTTTTCGATCTGCTCTACAAATCTGCTATCTCAGTTCAAAACCCCATGTTAAAGGTGAACTATTCCCTTTAAAGGGACTATCTCACCTTAACATTATATTCGAGTTGAGATAGCCATGTTGATGGCTTGGCATTGAAATTAAGTATGGTAGCAGTTAAAACAATCACAATGATCTAATCAAAAAGATATTCGAGTTTTATTTCGACATCTGTAAAAAAAGGCCCATGTGTATTTAAATAGGGTTTCTAAACCGACAGCGTCGTCTCTCCTTACCCAACTGGTAATGATAGTCGACTTGTTTTAGGGTGAACCTTGGAGATATTTGCTACGTTTCAATGGTTTGGTAATTGGTTTGTTTTGTATTCAAAGCGCCAGAATTGTCTCGAAATAATTGTGCCCATACTTTGGCAGCGTAAAGGATTTCTTTGTAGCTCTCTAGAGCTCAATATGACGTCATCAACCCAAATATTAAAACTTTACTTTTTATTAAATTGAGCACTGTTGCGAGAGAAAAAAATGTCATAATCGTGTTCGGCAGCAATTACTTCATATTTTGCACCACAAGCGGCGTACATTTGACAACTTTTTGGAAGGTAGGACAGTCCCTTTAAGGTCGTGCCACAGCCACAGTGTTTGACATATATGGTTGAAATTCACAGGGTTTAGTAATGTCAAAAGTAACTACAATGTAGTTATCTCGGATTTTGGTATATCGGTGAACTAAGGCCAGGCCGATTTCATGAAATCCCCATTATAAGTCAGTGGGAACATGGAAATGGACATGAATCCATAGGACAAGTTTACATTTACCTAATGTTCACCAGTACCACCATCCATATGCCAAATGCCAAGATTCATGTTACGTGTTTTCCCTGTGACCTCTACGGGGTCAACTCTGGCCACCCCGAATCCCGAGGTCAAGCGTATAGTTGGTCTTCAATAAATTTTTGTCGAATCAAGATAGAGCAATGTGATTTGCCCATTGTGTTTGACTCGTCGCGACGTATTGGGCCAAACGCATTGATGTGATGTGAAAGTTAACCTTGACCTGACTTTGATCTGGTCTCAGGTCATGTCAATTTTCTTCTTTAACCTAATTAGGTCACGTTGTATACCATTTGACGCGGTTTGACGAGACAAACACAATGGTGCGGGTGCTGCATTACTGTATCATGCTTCCGTCAAAAGTTATTTAAAATATGTAGCTATTTTTAGGAAATTTCATATTTAATGATCTCTCTGAGCCTAAATGTGGACCTGAGGTCAAATGTGATGGATTACCGCAGACAGCGAGTTAAATTATCTTCTGAATGTTATTTTTCCGCATTGCTAACTATTTTAGGTCTCGAGATAAATATGGTTTCGTGAGGGACACCCGTGTGTGGCTGAAATTTGACCTTTGGTGACCTCTGGTCATAGGCGTAGGAACGTTTTGAAAAGTGTGTGGGGGAGCCTCAATGGCGGGTCTAGGTTTCAAGTTTTGTTTTGGGAGGGGAAATTTCGCTCCTTTTCGTCAGCGAAAAGTTGTTGATTGGGGAGGGGGGGGGGGTGACGTCGGGTTGCCAGCACGAAAGAGAAGAGTCGTTGACCGGGGGAGGGCTATATGACTTCCCGGAACAAAAATCACAACCTCCCAGAACGGTTGGGGGAGGGGGCAAAAACATACGTTTGCCTACCGATTTTGTGTTTGTTTGTTTGGGGAGGGGGGCAATTGCCTGATTTTCCCTTACGTAGATCCGCCACTGGCCAGCCGTAAAATTATTTCCACTTTACAAATGGTGATAAGTTATGTATTATTTGGATGGCTGGCATGCTGGACATTATTGTCAAAAGTTGTGTTAAAATGATCAATAACATGCCAAATATGTATTTTAGTGGTCAAATGAATAATTAAAATAGACAAGCTTTCGACATCACTGTCATCATCAGGTCTGAAGTTTTTAAATATTTTTGAATGACACACAAAATAACAAAAACAGATTCTCTCATGTCACAATGATGATGGTATCCTCCAGTATGACCGTCACTGCTGAAAGTATAGACATGGAATGCATAATACAAAGTACCCATTTGTGAAAATATACGACAGACAAGATTTAGTGACTATTACATGCCTAACATATCGTAACATAATCTAACAAAATGTAACAAATTTAATATGACGAAGGTGACACAGTTATGAAAAGAAACCTGTCATGGTTTAAAATACAGACACCCAAACGCATGAGTGATTAGCGAGAAAATGTACAACATTGTCAAAAGAAAGCATACTACGAAAATCACCTATTTGCAACATGACGTAGCAAAATAAGCAATACGCAACCAGCGCAAGACAGGCTGTGTGACACAATCGTTGACAGCGAATGAATGATAACATGCAACTTGCAAACACACCCACACACCTTAGCGACAGGTCCTTCTGTAATAAGCCACCTACACGGTTAGATAATGGGCCATGATTTTGAGTATGTGTTCAGGTTAGGGCTGTTTTCACGGATTTTTATTGATTCATCTATCTTATTGTCTGCTATATCACGATTCGTGCTCATTATCTCAAGATGAAAGCTACTATTTATTTCTTTGTTGCTAAGTCCGGTGTGGTTGTCTAAGGTGTGCTCGCCCAGTCCTGTACCTAGCCTGCGCAATCTAGCGTCGGACAGGTGTTCCTTAAATCTTTCCCGGACTGGTCGAGATGTTTCCCCTATATAGAAGTATGTGTTTTTGTCATTGTTACACTGTTTACAAGAAATTTTATATACGACGTTTTTTGTGTGGCATTTCCCAGCTGGGCCGTTAGGGCATGCATGACAACGTGTCTTTCCTCTACATGGAGGGGGCTCTAGAGCAGATCTGACGAGTTTATTCTTGAGGGTGGGTCCACTCCGCCAGGCTACTCTTAAATTCAGTTTGGATCCTTTGATGATCCCATTCACACGATGACATATTGTCTCATTAACGTATGGCAGCCTCATGTATGTCACTTGTGCTGCGTTTACATTTTTCTTTTTTTGATTGCGTCGGGTTGGTCTGAGATTAGTTCTGAATGCTCTATCTATCATATATTCTGGGTAGCCGTTCCCTAGGAAAATAAGTTTTATTTTGTCAAGACGTCGGTCAGTGGCATCTGGTGATGATGATACTCGAATGGCTCGTTTTGTTTGTGAAGTTAGGATTCCTAATTTTGTTTTCTTGGGGTGTGCAGACTCATAATGCAGTACAATAGGGGCAGCCATGGGTTTAATGAACAGTTCGGTAGTGAATCTTCCATCCAGGTGGACTGTGATCATTGTGTCTAAAAAGGATAGGGTACCTGAATAGTATGTGTGCTCCAGAGTGAACTTGATCTTAGGGTGATGATTGTTAATGTTCTCATAAAATTCCAGCAAATTTTTCAGTCCATGCACCCATATTCCGAAATAGTCATCTATATATCGTAAAAGCATGCTCGGTTTAAGGCAACAATTACTCACAAAGCTTGATTCAAGGTTATGCATGAAGGCTATGGCAATCGGTGGCGCGAGTCTGTTACCCATCGCTATTCCCTCTGTTTGCTTGTAGTAGTTTGTTCCAAAACGAATACAATTGTTGGTCAAGACGTGGGTAAGGAGGGTCTCTATCTCGGCGAGTGAAAGGCCATACACGTTAATCTTTCTGATGTTTTCTCTTATCAGATTGCTCGTGGCGGTAATGGCTTCTTGTATGGGAATGCTCCCATATAAGATTACCACATCCAGGGAGAACACAATGGCCCCTTCAGGTAACTTCTCCGGAAAAGCCCCTTGCAGCTTATTCAAATAGTGTCCCGTATTTTCTAGGTAAGTAGGTACAAAATGGAGAATTTGTGTCAGTATCTGCTGGAGAAACCAGGATAACTTATCCAGGGGATCTCCACAGGCTGACACGATCGGCCAGAGCGGATTGTTAGGCTTATGTGTTTTCGGTAAACCGTAGAATTCCGCTGTTCTAGTCCACCTAGGCAGTAATTTGGCTAACGTACGGTCTGGGACCTTACCACGGAGAACTCTCGCGGTGAGGTCTTTGGTCTTGTTCTCCAGGTCGGGCGTCGGGTTGGTCGATACTTTTAAGTAACTGGTGAGCAAAGCAGAGGCTTTTGACACGTATTCAGTTTTAGGCATGACCACTAAGCTCTTACATTTGTCCGATTGTTTGACAATAATGACAAACAATCGGACAAATTTATCTGCTAACAATAACAATGACAAAAAAACATACTTCTATATAGGGGAAACATCTCGACCAGTCCGGGAAAGATTTAAGGAACACCTTTCCGACGCTAGATTGCGCAGGCTAGATACAGGACTGGGCGAGCACACCTTAGACAACCACACCGGACTTAGCAACAAAGAAATAAATAGTAGCTTTCATCTTGAGATAATGAGCACGAATCGTGATATAGCAGACAATAAGATAGATGAATCAATAAAAATCCGTGAAAACAGCCCTAACCTGAACACATACTCAAAATCATGGCCCATTATCTAACCGTGTAGGTGGCTTATTACAGCAGGACCTGTCGCTAAGGTGTGTGGGTGTGTTTGCAAGTTGCATGTTATCATTCATTCGCTGTCAACGATTGTGTCACACAGCCTGTCTTGCGCTGGTTGCGTATTGCTTATTTTGTTACGTCATGTTGCAAATAGGTGATTTTCGTAGTATGCTTTCTTTTGACAATGTTGTACATTTTCTCGCTAATCACTCAGGCGTTTGGGTGTCTGTATTTTAAACCATGACAGGTTTCTTTTCTAACTGTGTCACCTTCGTCATATTGAATTTGTTACATTTTGTTAGATTATGTTACGATATGTTAGGCATGTAATAGTCACTAAATCTTGTCTGTCGTATATTTTCACAAATGGGTACTTTGCATTATGCATTCCATGTCTATACTTTCAGCAGTGACGGTCATACTGGAGGATACCATCATCATTGTGACATGAGCGAATCTGTTTTTGTTATTTTGTGTGTCATTCAAAAATATTTAAAAACTTCAGACCTGATGATGACAGTGATCACGGTACTTAGAATACTAGGTAGCGCCGAGTGCCGGCCTTCAACACAGGCCTATGTGTATCACTTTTTTCAGCTGGTATTTGCAAGCTAAAAAAATAAGTAAATTATGGATATCAAAACAACTTAAGTGTTACATTCATATTATAAAATAATATACACAAAATAAAGCGATTGGAATTTGAATTCTTATTTTAAAAAAAAAAATGCAGCGTGGTGGCTCTTTCAAATGACTGCAATGTGAAAATTAAAAAAGTTTTGGGCAGAAATTTGAATGTATATATGCAATGGTAAATGAAGAATAAATCTAAAAACGTTAATTATTTGCTAAAATAACAAGTAAAAAGACATAAAATCGATTTCCCAAGGGGCAACACAAACCTAAAGAAAAACTTATTGTGATTAAAGCATTGTTTGTTCAAAAACGAAGAGGTGTCGTGGCTGGAAAAAAACACATCTGACTTATAATTTAACTGGCTTTTAAGTGATATATACATTATTCGAAAAATTACTAAGCAGTTTTATCTATTGGCTTGCAAAGCCAAGGGTGCTATGTGTAAGTATGCTGGGTTGCAGAGCTTTTGGTAAAACCAGGGAGTGTCGTGGCTGGAAAAAAATAGTAAAAGTGTAAAATTTCATAAGCTTTAATATGTAGTGCAAAAATTTGAAAACATTAGTAAGCGTTTTTCTCAAATTAACTTAAAAGATAGACGATTTTTCAGTTTGCCGTATTGAGACCTACGGCGATGTTTCTGAGCAGTGCACACAGCGTGATCTGGATCATTGACCAATCAGCGCCGGGTTAAGTCATTGCTGATTGGTTGACAGTGCCGATAACACTGCACGCGTATCGTAGAGATCATTGCCAGTGGTCACACCCGAGTTATTTTTTGCCATGTTTGTTTTTTGACCGAGTAGGTAGGAGATGTGAGGCTCAGATGTGAGAGGGTACGGTGATTTAATATGCGTTTACGAAACATTGTCGTGGCTTGAAAATGTTACAATGAAATACAAATTTAACGGGCTTTTAAATGATGCATGATTTATTCGACAACTTTTGAGGTACCATCTTTTATGTGGCTTCAAAGTCCGTGTTGTGATGTTCAATTTTGAGTTCACAATTCACTGAATGCTCAGTTAAAGTTTGTTAATAGGTATTGTCAGATTGAGAAATAATAGACTATAGGTATGGAAAACAACCATTACTGTCATATTTTACATACTTTGGAGTTTGGCACCATATGAAACTGCCAGTGGCGGTTTGCAAACATGCAAACAGAGCATGCCACCTGCTCTTCAGACCGCTTCCCCTGACTGGCTAAGTCAGGTTGGGTTTCTGCAAATTGCCATAGCCATGGGAGGAGAGGGAACCCTCCTGTAAATGGGTGCAAACAGTAGCATACTAAATATTAGGTTGTGCAGGTCATGACCTGGTCCTCTGGACCTGTGGCGCCCATGGCCATGCCTGATGCCAGTATGCGAAACGTGGCAAGTTTCGACGAGTTCTCGTCGAGGCAGGGTTGGCACCAGCACATCAAAATTGGGGCAGGTTTGGAAATTTGGGGGCAGCTTTTAAATTTAGGGGCAGAATTGTAAATGTAGGGGCAGCTTTGGGAATTTTGGACAGGTTTTGACTTTTTGGGGCAGAAGTAACAATTTACTGGTCCACACTAGATAAAACAAGATTGTGATTATGACCGACTGTACCCCCGGTCGAAATTTCCTCGTCTGGAAAAAAAGGAAAAAATCCTGCCCCAAATGGGGCAGCTTGCTGTCCCATTAGGGGCAGGATTTGAGTTGCCCCAAATATCTTGTTGATGTTCCTGCCACATTTTGCATACTGGTGGCCATGCAATGTTGGCGCCCCTCTGACCAATGACGGTGCCACAGCGCCACTCTGTGTTAGTTAATTTCGCAGGCCACCAATATTGGTGGTGTCTGTCGATTGGGTGGGGCCCCTCAAGGCATTAGGCAATGACCTGGTCCTTTGTGAATTTATGTGTACACCACTGGGTGCAAATGTCCTGTTGGGGGTGAAAGAGAGTACAAAAAAGGAGTCATCTAAAAAATTGGATTGGATTTGGATTAAAAAAACTCAGTGAAGTGTGAACCTTCTTAAAGGAAATAGTTCACCTTCAACATTAGTTTTAAACTGAGATAGCAGTTGTGTAGTCCGTGTTGGGAAACCCCTATCTGTAAGTTTTCTTGACTGAAAAGACTCTCCAGCCGAATATATTTGAGTTTTTGGTGAAGGTATGCGGTGCTGGCGAAAGAATGTTGTACTAGTTCTAGCCCGGGCAGAGGCTATACCATCAGTCAATTAGCTTGCAGCTGGTGCTAGTAAGTGAATCGCCGGTTGGCACATCTCCAATGCGAGTCTATCTTTACGCGACTACTTTCGAATCTGATTGGCTGAACCATTTTTTACATTTGCATGACGTCAGGACTCTGACTCAGAGAGTATGCATATAGTTTTGATAAACAATGCAAATTTACGGCCTTCTGTCCTGAATCGGCGCGATATAAGACCATTTTTGACAATATCAAAAGAAATTGTATTAAACAATGTAATCAAATCGTGTTGGGTAAAATTTTCCAAGGTGAACTATTCCCTTAAGCTGTTCTTGTACACCCTGTGTGATTTTTTTAAAAATATTTTTGGGTTGCCCACAGGTGGCTCCAGGAACTGGTTTGGGGCATGTGTACACACATGTTTAGTAACTAAAAACGTTATTTTGCAGTTGATTGTCTTATATAATATTATCTACATCGATCACAATTGTATTTTGTGGCATAGGCAGTTCCAAGGATGGGACGCACCACGCAAGCGCATGGCCACTGTTATGGGCAGCTCCAGGGATGAAATTAGGGGGAGTTTGGACCCATGATGTGTAACTATATAGCAAAATAATTCAACTAGAAACTTGGTGACCTGTTTTAGCAATGCCTTGCACACATTTTTTTTTTTGGGGGGGGGGGGGTCCCAAGGGCGACTCCAGGGACGAATTTTGGGAGCATGTGTTTGACTCTGTTCACACAAATTGTGTTTAGTTCGCCATGAGCGTTATTTTGCAGTCAGTAATTTCATGCAATATCATCTGCATGGATGACAAATGTATTTTGGGGCATAGGCGGTCTCAGGGATCAAATTAGGGTGGAATTGTGGACCCATGGTGTGACACTACATAGCCAAATATATAAATAAGCAAAGATTAAGATAACAAAAGACAAGGCTCAATTCCCATTCCCTTCCCCTCCTGAGCACGCAACTACACAAAGCAAAACTGCCATAATTTACTTTCTCATGCATACACATTTAGTTATAAGCTTCTAAAACAGAAATCAATGCGAACAAAAAAAAATAGTGACATCTTTAGATACCCCCCTTTGGAATTGCCTGAGAAAGCCATTGGGTTCATTTCCCCAAACTTTAAAAAGGAGTATATGTTACTGTTAGAGCATACAATTAGGTGGCAAAATCCAATAACATGGAAACATTGCCTTCAAACAATGTCCCAGGGCAAATAATCTAGAAATGCATGTTTTCCCCCATTCTTTTTGTTTTGCTACCTCATACCTGTATCCGTCCATGACAATTTTTTAAAAATATTTATGAATACAGGAATGTAGCTCATGCTCCAAGGAATGCAATGCCGCTTTCCCGGAGATAATCGGTCCAGCGGTTTCCGATATAGGAGGGGGAATCGCCCTCACCCCCCCCCCCGACGGATTCGTTTTTGTTTTGGCCGACAGTAATAGGGTTAATAATGTCACATGCCATTGCATGTTCTTTCTTTTCACAGATACGTTGGATCCGGTCGTTTGTCAATATTGTGTTGTGGTTGATGGTTACAATGAAGTACCTCAAGCGCTGTGCCTGCCGCATGAGCGCATGAGGATGGAAGTGCAGTTTTCACTGCAAGCGCAGAAAGAACAAACTTCGTGTCTCTGAAAAGTAATACGGTGCCAAAGTGGATCGTGCAGGCATTGCATATTCCGAGAAGAAAATCAGTGGGTTTCATCTGCCGAGAGTGCATTGAGCACGCCAAATCTCAGCACAAGGTAATATATGTGAGAAACAGTGAAATTGCAGTAAAAATGAAATCGCTGCCAGTGTGCACTATACTGGTGCTGTTAATATGCTGTCATACATACATTTAGGTGACATAATGTGCTACCAAATGTTCATGGGCAGGTCCAGGGGGAAGGCAGGAACTACCACCCGTTCTGGATCCTCCAATGCAAATGCAGCACAGCATAGTGAGCATTGTGCAGTGTGATTGCCAAAAGAGTTGCCTTTGAAATGCATATGTCCCTTGCCGCTCCACCCCCCCAAAAAAAACTTGTGTTGGGTGGTTGTCCCTTTGCTTTCTG
>JAXIVJ010002351.1:15000-42500 GCA_036785665.1 Chirona hameri
AGGTCCGCCAAGAGCCGCCAGCTGGTCGCCCTCTGATAGGAAGTCCGGAGTTCAGCCGCGAAGCCCTGTCGTACGTCGCTGGATACCTGGCCTACAAGTGTCGTTCATTCGACAGCAGCCTCGGCACTGTGTCCGGCCAGTGTCCTCCCGGCCAGGCTGGTTCCAGCTCTGGCTGGATCGAGCGGCTGAGCCGGGGAGGCTTGTCTGTGCCATCACTGCAGTGGCTGGAGCAGGTGGAGCAGTTCGAGGTCGTGTTTGGCGCCATGCACGGCGCTGACATCGATCGTGCTCCTGGCATCGTCAGGCGGCTCAGGGAGCATCTCCTGCAGAAGTTTCAGGGTGTGGACGCTCGCGTCATCAAGAAGTACGCTGTGACACGGACGCACCTCCGCCTGAAGTGGCTCCAAGGTCGGCTGGCAGAGCAGCGCCTAGACCAGGCTCGCAATGCCAAGCGCATGCGAATGTATGCGCGGTCCGGTGTTTAGGCACCGAACTGCCCCGTTCGCCAGACTGACTGCCGAGCTGTCCTGCTAAGAGCCCGACCTGACCGGGCAACTGGTGCACACGGCGGTGGCACGGCGTGCTGCCGCTCTCCCACGCGGCGCCGTGGCAGCTCACGCAGCTGACGGCGCTGCTGGCCTGACCTAGCGTGGCTGTGCCGCAGCAGGACATCGTCACCGTGATGCTCGCCAAGCTGGCGCTGAAGAAGCGGCACCCGTTGACGGCGGTGCGCTCTGTCAAGACGCTGGCCGTCGTGTTCAATAAACAGCCCGATGCCGAGACCGACCATCTGCTCAAGAGGCTCACCAAGACGGGCGCACGGGAGGGCGGGGACGCCGAGGCGGAGGCGGCGGCTATGGTGGTGCTCTGGGGCGCGCTGGCCAAGCGTCTGGTGCTGCGCGACCACGGCCAGGCGGCCTACTTCGTGCGCTGGCTGGTGGACTGGCTGGCAGATGAGACGGCCGGAGACGCTGCCGTCGCCGCCTTCGAGGACCTGCTGTCGGAGGTCGCGCTGCTGCGGCTCGAGAACCACTGCACCATGCGCCTGCTGCACCGGCAGTGGCTCTTAACCGTCAGCTACGACCGGCTGGCAGCCGGCTTCAGCGCCGAGGGGGCGCTGGCTTCCGCCCGGCGGCGCCACCTGCTCGTGCTGGGCGGCCAGCTGGCGGCGCTGCCGACCAGCATGGTGTCGGCCCAGCTGGAGCGGTTGCTGCCGCCGCTGGCAGAGCTGGCTGATGACGCGTCGCTGAGCGCGGCCGTGCTGCACGTGCTGGGCCGAGCTGCCGCTAACTCGTCGACCGCGCTCGAGCCGTTTGTGGAGACGCTTGCGCCTCGCCTGCCGCGCTACGGCCTCAGGTGCTCAGCGAGCTGACCCAGTGTGTAGAAATAAACGACTGGTGCGCCCCCAGGCGGTGGAGGCCAGGAACATGTTTTTTTGTTTGTTTGGCAGGTGGCCTGAAGTGATCGAGATCAGGGAATGGAGCTGTGATGGAGTCGTAACCGTTAAGTTACTCAGTGGGCGCATGCTGCATGTGCCATATTTGATCAGTTGTGACTTGTGATAGCTTGTTTTGAATGTTTGCTTGTAACGTTACTAATCGGGCTGCCAGCAGAGGCGTAAAGTTATGGTTCCATGTTTCTACCTCTTCTTGAAACGTCTCAGAAATATATGGCATAGCCAGAGAAACACTTGCAGAGGCAATAGACGGTAACCTTGAGTCTTGACGAGGATATAGTTATGTCGGACACTGCCTTCATCGGAGGCCTGTTCACGACCACCTGCGGCTCGGCGGTTTCCAGCAGGCTCGACCCCCGCCCATTTCATCATGCGGCGTCTCTTGAACACACGGACATTTCATCCTGCGGTTCTCCGTGCCAACCGCACCCCACCGGCTGCCGACGACTGCTGACCGCCGAACCGCAGCCAACCGCAGGGTCCGTGAACAGGATCCGAATTCCACTTCTCTGGTTCAGCTTTACTACATATGTGTTACTACATATTGTCATCATAACGCCAGATTTATAAAAAAACAGAACCTAAATGATCTGTGATTTTGCAATCTCGTTTTGGGTCCATTTAAATTAACTTCATTATCAATATTAACATACTTTATCCTCAAATTATTCGACAAATTAATTAAAAGCCAAAATTGTTTCGGCTATATTCGGGCACTGCCCTTTATCGACCGAATCCCGATCCCGAAATAACTTAATTATCACAACCTTGACGAATGCAAGATTCTCGAATCCCGACAAAGTATTGTCCGTCATAAATTGGATTTGAATGAGTGTCACCTGTGATTTGTAAAATAGGTATAATGTTCATATTTAATGGTTCGTTCCGTAATACCCTCCTTCCCGTTCTCCCCTCCAGCCTCCCCCTCCCTCCCTCACGGGCAGAGCGCCGTGAGGTCAGAGACCGGTCCTCACGGTCAGACCGATCAGAGCGCGGCAGCACGTGCCGCTGCCCCGGCTGCTTTCGTAGAAACAGTAGACATAGACATAGACATATTAAGGCCATCCACGATAAGCTCATGGCTATTACGGCCCCTCGTCAGAGGCTAAAACGGCCAATACAGTAGTCAGAGGCTAATACAGTAGCTATACCGATGCGCTCTTGCTAACACATGATAGGAATATACGGCAACAGTTAAATTATCTGAATTCAATGCATTATTCATGGAAAGCAAACCATAGAAACTTTTGCGGGAAAGCAGCATCATTTTAAGCAGAAAATTGTATTGGTTGTATCGGCTAATGCGAGATTGAAGCATGTGCTTACATAAAATATTAATCTGGCGCAATCCTAATCATATATTTTTTTTTTCTGGACGTGGCGATGGGTGGAAGGACTTCCAGTGCAGCAGTAAGTGTATTCAGATGGACTGAATCCAAATACAGGCTACGGTGACTGTGATACAGGCAGTATTTAAACGAATGCATTTAATCGAATTATAAGAGTGTAGCAGTCGCAAAGTTAGTCACATCATTACTATATTACTTACTATAACTATATACAATCACAAATATATATAATATATAATTATATATAATCAGCATTTAACAGTGGTATTCAGGGCGTCGAATACTGCCACTCGGTGGTCTGTGTGACCACTAAACTTGCAGCTCTACTGCGACGACGAGCTAAAATCCGAGAAAAAGTTTAACCGTAGCCAGCTGAACGGGATTTTCGCGTGACGTCACAACTCGGCGCCCCGCTGACAGTGATGTCGAAAGCTTGTCTATTTTAATTATTCATTTGACCACTAAAATACATATTTGGCATGTTATTGATCATTTTAACACAACTTTTGACAATAATGTCCATCATGCCAGCCATCCAAATAATAAATAACTTTCCTAGAAGTGATCGCACCAAAGAGATGGTTTTGTTTCTTCGACACAACGAAAAACTTGCAAGAACAGTAGCTCGCACAGACTTCCTCCTCGATTGTCGTAAGCTGGAAATTTTCCCGAAATTTATTATTAATCGCACGATGAACGTGAACACCGACTGTAACGCGAAGGTAACAAGAATAGTAGATAAGTTACAGACCACTATAAGAAACGAAGAGATAAGAAGCGCCTTCAAGACCAAGGCTTACATCAGAAGATGTTTGGACCGCTCAGCCTCTTTTCTACATCGTGATTCAAGATGGCCCTGGCTGTACGGACAGGGACACAAAATCATGCAAGAAGAACTTTCGAAGACTCGCCGGGCACTACTGGAAAAGCTTAATCGACTATTCCAGGATCAGAAAGGGGAGCCTCTTCGTTCCTCCTCACGACTGAGGCTGCAGCAAACTGAGACAGGCAACGAGAACGGGGATAGCTTTCCCCAGGAGACGCACGCGGGTCTCGACGGGGACGAAAACCATCAGCAACGGATTACGCAACAAGCAGGAGAAGTCAAAGGAAGTGTGGCCACCATACCAAGTGAGGCACGCTTGGGCCCCGTCACAGCCGTAGATCTGCAGGACCGACCTGCGACGGACCGGGTAAAGAGGGCACAAGAAGTGGACGCTACCAGCACAACACGACGCACTGGGGTGAACTGTATCCCGGAGGAAGCCTCGCCGAAGAGGAGCGCCGCTCTTAACCCGTCTGCTGAGGAGTGGTAGACGGGGGGCAGCCAGTCGAAGAAGGACAGCCGTTTACACACCGGGACTCCGACACAGAAGTCATGCATGGACGGTAGGAGCCTTCTGCTCAAGGTATGGAATTTAATTTATTGGATTATTAAGTGTATGGTGTGTGAGTGGCCTGTTGTGACGTTGAATCATGCAGTACATAACGTGTCACAAGTTAGCCATCAGAGGATAGGGAGGTCGGAGGATGTCCCGGGGACCCAGTCATGTCGAGAACTGCCCTCCATTGCCCTTGCGAAACAAACATCATCTCGTGTGGTCAACCTTTCTAACGTAGTTCTGGATCGAGACTCACTGGACCTGTTGGGGAGGGGCCCGAATTTCGCATTAGGTCGGCCCATCAACACTTCCACCTTACATATGGTGGAGATGGGGGTCCAGAGGGCGATATATGGGCTTAAGTGGATTGAACATATGAACGAGAAAAAGACCAGGGGCAAAGAGATAAATCAGGACCATAATGATGATCACAACAATCACACGGAAGATGTATCTATGACAGACAACCAAGACGTGGCACAGGCATCCCTTCCCAAACCGTACTTCTCAGACTCATACGCTTGCCAGCCTCCTAATGTGAAGGGTTCCTCTCTTGAAATATTCAGGAAACTAAAGTACAGGCTACTCTCAGCGTTCAGATCACAAAAAAACAAAAGTGGTGAAACAGAATAAGAAATTGAATCCCCTAATTGATGATCTCGTCAAAAATGATAGCCTTATTGTCAAACAATCGGACAAATGTAAGAGCTTAGTGGTCATGCCTAAAACTGAATACGTGTCAAAAGCCTCTGCTTTGCTCACCAGTTACTTAAAAGTATCGACCAACCCGACGCCCAACCTGGAGAACAAGACCAAAGACCTCACCGCGAGAGTCCTCCGTGGTAAGGTCCCAGACCGTACGTTAGCCAAACTACTGCCTAGGTGGACTAGAACAGCGGAATTCTACGGTTTACCGAAAACACATAAGCCTAACAATCCGCTCCGGCCGATCGTGTCAGCCTGTGGAAATCCCCTGGATAAGTTATCCTGGTTTCTCCAGCAGATATTGACACAAATCCTCCATTTTGTACCTACTTACCTAGAAAATACGGGACACTATTTGAATAAGCTGAAAGGGGCTTTTCCGGGAAAGTTACCTGAAGGGGCCATTGTGTTCTCCCTGGATGTGGTAAACTTATATGGGAGCATTCCCATACAAGAAGCCATTACCGCCACGAGCAATCTGATAAGAGAAAACATCAGTAAGATTAACGTGTATGGCCTTTCACTCGCCGAGATAGAGACCTTCCTTACCCACGTCTTGACCAACAATTGTATTCGTTTTGGAACAAACTACTACAAGCAAACAGAGGGAATAGCGATGGGTAACAGACTCGCGCCACCGATTGCCATAGCCTTCATGCATAACTTTGAATCAAGCTTTGTGAGTAATTGTTGCCTTAAACCGAGCATGCTTTTACGATATATAGATGACTATTTCGGAATATGGGTGCATGGACTGAAAAATTTGCTGGAATTTTATGAGAACATTAACAATCATCACCCTAAGATCAAGTTCACTCTGGAGCACACATACTATTCAGGTACCCTATCCTTTTTAGACACAATGATCACAGTCCACCCGGATGGAAGATTCACTACCGAACTGTTCATTAAACCCATGGCTGCCCCTATTGTACTGCATTATGAGTCTGCACACCCCAAGAAAACAAAATTAGGAATCCTAACTTCACAAACAAAACGAGTCATTCGAGTATCATCATCACCAGATGCCACTGACCGAAGTCTTGACAAAATAAAACTTCTTTTCCTAGAGAACGGCTACCCAGAATATATGATAGATAGAGCATTCAGAACTAATCTCAGACCAACCCGACGCAATCAAAAAAAGAAAAATGTAAACGCAGGACAAGTGACATACATGAGGCTGCCATACGTTAATGAGACAATATGTCATCGTGTGAATGGGATCATCAAAGGATCCAAACTGAACTTAAGAGTAGCCTGGCGGAGTGGACCCACCCTCAAGAATAAGCTCGTCAGATCTGCTCTAGAGCCCCCTCCATGTAGAGGAAAGACACGTTGTCATGCATGCCCTAACGGCCCAGCTGGGAAATGCCACACAAAAAACGTCGTATATAAAATTTCTTGTAAACAGTGTAACAATGACAAGAAAACATACTTCTATATAGGGGAAACATCTCGACCAGTACGGGAAAGATTTAAGGAACACCTGTCCGACGCTAGATTGCGCAGGCTAGGTACAGGACTGGGCGAGCACACCTTAGACAACCACACCGGACTTAGCAACAAAGAAATAAATAGTAGCTTTCATCTTGAGATAATGAGCACGAATCGTGATATAGCAGAAAATAAGATAGATGAATCAATCAAAATCCGTGAAAACAGCCCTAACCTGAACACATACTCAAAATCATGGCCCATTATCTAACCGTGTAGGTGGCTTATTACAGAAGGACCTGTCGCTAAGGTGTGTGGGTGTGTTTGCAAGTTGCATGTTATCATTCATTCGCTGTCAACGATTGTGTCACACAGCCTGTCTTGCGCTGGTTGCGTATTGCTTATTTTGTTACGTCATGTTGCAAATAGGTGATTTTCGTAGTATGCTTTCTTTTGACAATGTTGTACATTTTCTCGCTAATCACTCAGGCGTTTGGGTGTCTGTATTTTAAACCATGACAGGTTTCTTTTCATAACTGTGTCACCTTCGTCATATTAAATTTGTTACATTTTGTTAGATTATGTTACGATATGTTAGGCATGTAATAGTCACTAAATCTTGTCTGTCGTATATTTTCACAAATGGGTACTTTGTATTATGCATTCCATGTCTATACTTTCAGCAGTGACGGTCATACTGGAGGATACCATCATCATTGTGACATGAGAGAATCTGTTTTTGTTATTTTGTGTGTCATTCAAAAATATTTAAAAACTTCAGACCTGATGATGACAGTGATGTCGAAAGCTTGTCTATTTTAATTATTCATTTGACCACTAAAATACATATTTGGCATGTTATTGATCATTTTAACACAACTTTTGACAAATGGTGATAAGTTATTTTTGGTGACCTCACACTTCATCTACGCCCACGTAGATCAGTTGATAAAGCGTCGTGCTGGAAATTTGTCCACCCTGGCAAGGTGGTTTCTCCGAACTTTAAAGCCCGAACCAATCCGAGCGATTGAAGAGGGAAAATCGCTCAAAAGTGGGGAGAGCAGTTAATATCGTTGGCCCCAGTCTAAAAAGTGGGGCCTTGGTCCCCTGGCCCCAGTTTCTACGTCTATGTATATTGGGGGTTGACAATTAGGTGTCATCATAACAACTTTAAGGCACCCATACCGAATCAACATGAGCGATGTAAGAGGGAGCAATCGCTCAAATGTGGGGGATTCAGTTAACATTGTTGGCTCCCTCGACCTAAAACGTTGGGCCCTGGCCTCCCCGGGCTCTCGGTTATTAGGTATGCTTATGGCATTGCGGGGTTATGAATTTATCGTTATTCTCCCAACTTTAAAGCATTTATCTCGAACAAATATCAGTGATCGAAGAGGGCGAAATCGCTCAAAAGTGAGGGGGCAGTTATCATTGTTGAACCTCAGGCTAAAACTGGGGCATATGGCACCGGCCCCCCTTCCCTACGCCTATGATTGTGAGGGTGTCAATCACAAATTATTCTCCCAGCTTTAAGGCATTCATCTCGAACAAATATTAATGATCGAAGAGGGTGAGATCGCTCAAAAGTGAGAGGGCCAGTTATCATTGTTTGGGGCCCCCAGACTAAAAACTGGGGCATATGGCACCGGCCCCCTTCCCTATGCGAGGTCGTGGATTAATAGTTATTCTCCCAACTTCAAAGTATTCATCTCAAACCAATAGCGGTGATAAATGAGGGATAGATTGCTCAAAAGTGAGGGGGCCCGTTATCATTGTTGGCCCCCAGCCTAAACGTTGGGATCATGGCCCCCCAGTCACCGTTCCTACGGCTATGATTATGAAATTGTGAATTAATTATTATTCTGCCAACTTAAAAGGCCCAATATCAAAACCAATATCAGGGAAGAATTATAAATCGCTCAAAAGTAGGGAGCAGTTAATATTGTTGGATTCCCACCCTAAAAAGTGGGGCCTTGGCATCCCCGGCCCCCCGGTTTTTATACTTGTGGGTTATGGTATTGCGGGGTTGCAAATTCATCAATTTTTTTGCACATTTAAAGCATTCATATTGAACAAATATCAGCGAACGGAGGAGGAGAAATCGTTCAAAAGTGCGGGGGGTGAGCAGTTACCATTACTGGCCTCCCCAGCCTAAAAGTGTGGGGGCATGCCCCCCCCCCCGCGTTCCTACGCCTATGCCTCTGATGACCTCAATCTTGGCCTGACCCAAAAATTACCCGAATGCTTTCGATAGAGCTTGATATGAACTAGCTAACGCCGTTTTCTGCTTGTCCTACGTTGTGTGGTTTTCGAGATCTGGGGGGGGGGGGGGGAGGAATATCCCCCGTCGGTGCGCGTGTTCAGAGAACTAACTTCGACCATCGGCTTTGGTAATCATCAAAAAAATGCTCTGTTAACACGACCAGTGTTCATTTAAACAGTTTAAGGTGAGACAGCTCCTTTGCGAACTGTCGGACGTGATAACCACATTGATAACAGAAACTGGCTCAGTGAGGACCATTGTTTTCAGTGACGGGGAAAAGTTTTATCAAACACGCCAGGCGAGTTTTGGCGACGAAAACAATGAAATATTAGACAGACTCCTTTGAAACAATGTGGCTTAACAAATCACTCCTAGTTAGTATAGTGGTGAGTATCCCCGCCTGTCACGCGGGAGACCAGGGTTCGATTCCCTGACTGGGAGCGTTTTCTCTTTTGACTTTTGTGGTGCTGGTATTTTGAGAGAAAAATATTATCCTTTTGCTTGTCAAATGATTGTCTTCCATATTGTGACTGGCAATTCCATTCAGCAATACTTTAAAGTTTAAACCCATTTTTAAATAGTACCTACCTACTTATTTTATTTGATTTTATTCAACTGTATCACCAACGGGATGAACCCAATGACAGGCGAAGTCAAATAGTTAAAAACGTAAACACATACACACAAATACAGCTACAAAAGTATAAATAAAACGACGATAACAGAACAAAATATCAAAAACGCGTTACATGTCACGCAGAACATCATGCAATCCACACTGCTTCCTGACATATTTCAGCACCTGCCGCTTGAAGGAGCCATGGCCATCATCGAAGATGTCGGCCGGGACAGTCTTATCTCTAAGGAAGGCGTTCGTGACCATTGGTAAGCGAGTGAACATTCCATTCTGCACGATGTTGACACGAGAGTGAGGAACATTAAGCAGGTTTTGTTGGCGTGTCGATCGGGCGGGCACGTGAAGAGAGAAGCTTTCGAGCAAACGCGGTGTGTCCAGTTTGCTGCATAGAACGTTTTTGAGAAAAAGGAGATCATGCTGAACTCGCCTTGCGGCTAGAGTGGGGATTTTGAAGTGGTGACAGAGGTCACGATAGGAGAGAGAAGGAGCATTTCCGGACTGGGTGTTGTGGAGAAGCCACATAAAGAATTTATGCTGCACCCGATCGACCCGCTTTGTATGGGAGTCGGCCGCACCAGCCCAGATCACAGTTGAAAACTCGAGAATAGATCGCACGTTGGAAAAATAGGCAGCTACAATGGCTGTGCGATTGAAGTTTGAACCGTGGTTCGAGCCAGATTGAAAAGAGCGGATGAGGAGACCCAGGGATCGATTTGCTCGTTTGACGATGCTGTCAACGTGCGCAGCAAAAGTAAGTTTTCGATCCAATGTCACACCCAGGTCACTTATCTCCTCGACATGATCAAGTTTAAACTTGGAGCTGCCTATATAGTAGCTGGTCTGGACTGGTGCGCGCCTGAGGGTGATCGTGAACGCTTTGCATTTGGATGGATTTAAGTTTAGTCCAAATCTGACAGACCAGGCTGAGAGACGACTGATATCATCCTGCAGCAGTCGCCCGTCAGACGGGGTGCTAATTTTGCGATACATTTTGACGTCATCGGCATACATGAGACAATCTGAGTCGAGGGATCGTGGTAGATCGTTGATGAAGAGAGAGAAAATTAGAGGTGCCAAAATCGATCCCTCTGGAACTCCGGAGATCACAGGTTTCCAATCGGATGTTTCTCCGTTCACGATGACCCTCTGGCGCGTATCGGACAGGTACGAGACGAGCCATTTTAGAGCGTTTTCACAAAGGTTGTATGACTGTTCGAGCTTGTGGATGATAAGCGCGTGATTAACACTTTGAAATGCAGCTGAATAGTCAGTGTAGATGGCGTCCGTCTGATACCCGTCCGATATGGCCTCCCACGCGGTTTTGAGAAACATGGCTAAGTTCGTGGCGCAAGATCGCTTCGGAACAAAGCCATGCTGCTCCACGCAAATAACAGATGAGACATGACAATGCAGTTGGTCGCACACTACACGCTCTAGAATCTTCCCGAAGAGACTGAGCAGTGAGATCGAACGATAATTTGTAGGCAGATTTTTGTCGCCTTTTTTGAAAATCGGAATAATGTTTGCCTGCTTCCATCTCTCCGGGAAGATTCCAGCTGCGACAGACATCCTACATATCTTGGTGAGCGGCACCACCAACTCCTCCGCACACTCTACAATAACGCGCGCACTGATATTATCGGTACCGCATGCCTTGTTCGGCGCTAATGCCCGCAGAGCGCTCCTCACCGCGACATCGGACACATGCAGTTCGCAGAGAACATCTAAGTTTGTTTTTAAAAAATCATAAGAACTTGCTCACTTGCGTATTATCCCCAGGGGCGGAAACAGGGTGGAGGCAAAATGGGCAATTGACCTCCCAAAAAAGTCGGGGGGCAAAAGTATGCCCCCCTCCAAGTTGGAGTAAAAGTTACCATTTGTATCTTATCAAAATGCATTGTATCTGTTTTTAGCAACATTTATTTATAACGGTATGATATGCACTGCTCCAAATTTATACGCCTGTTCCTACGTTTCGCTGTTATCAACGCTGGGATTCACTCTACTCGCTGCAGCCTGAAATATCCCCGATGCTGGCAATGTATTCGGATTACGAGCCTACGCACCATTGTTACACCACTGTTGTCACTGTCGTTATATTTTTTCATCAAATGCCAGTACGCAGGTATGGATTCACTGCATCTGTTATGGCGTGTAATTCTATCTGACACTTCTTGTCCTCCCATCCTTTCCATATATAGCTATTTCTGTTCAGTACGAGCACGTTGTAGCGTACACAATCATAACAACCTACAACTCCGCAAGAATGTTTTGTCTTACCATTGTCAGTAGGATAATCAAACAGCCGCTGACGAGCCATCTCCAAAGATTAATTTTGGATACCCTCATTCGTAACGCTTTGATTCTCCACAGCATGCGGACACGTGCATGACCGCCGGCCGTGGCACAGAGCAGCTGCAGCCGGCTCTGATATTTTGTGACCCGCGCCCTTCAACCTGCTCCGTCCTCTCATCCCAAGTCGTCCTGGGTATGTCCCTACCAGCATGCACGGATGTTATAAATTGATGTTATTAAAGCTGGAAATGTGCACTTCCACGTTTTTCCACATTTTGCTTGAGACGATCCATCACATCCTTGCCAGCTGCCACTGGATCAGCATGCATCTTGTTTGTGCGCTTTACCGATTAACGCCCACCGTCACCAAACATATGGAAATAATGAAATTGGAACCTCAAACGGCTTCACATTCAGCCATTTTTAGCATATCCAGCCGGGACAGTGAGACCAGTTGTGGTACGAAGAGTTTCATGCCAAATGCTTGATTTAATATTTTACACAAATACATTAATATATACTTTCGCTGAAGATAACGTTTTAGCTCTGGTTGTATTTCGTATTTTCATAAAGATATTCCTAGCTTATATGTCCAGTGAGATATTCAGTTTTGTTAAAGGGCTAACGTTCTAATGCTCATCGTTTTCACCTTCGAGCATCTGAATCACTTACGACTCTTGGTGACGACGTGGCAGTAGTAAGTGACATCCAGATCGCGGAGAAACTCATATTCGTGATAGTAGCGTAGCTCCGTGTATGTGTTACAAGTCCGTCGTATTTTGATAATGTAGTGACTAAGCGCTTTCAATTCTCGTACGAACCCGCGGCAAACAACAGGCCAGCGTTCCGCGCATTTGCCGCTCGTCGGTGCACGGAGAGCTGTGACAAAAAGATAACGGAGACGCCAAACGTCCTCGTTTGAAGCAGGCTCATTCCTACCTTTGGGTAAAGAAATAACAATTGAATTTCGATGTCCGTTTAATATCATCTTTAGAACTTGCATCAGCATATTTCAAGTCGATAAAGTATTGTATATATGCTTAGGCGTTTTGTTCTACATCCTACCGTTTGTGTTGTACAGTTATGACACGGCCGGCTTCAAAACAGGTTCTTGTCAGTTATCGGTTCTCGACGTCATGCTGTTCAAACTATGTTTGTTTTAAATTATGAGTATTTGCAACGAAATTTGGGTATCTGAAGGCCAAACATTTTTTGCTCTCTGAAATTGAGCGGCTGGATCCGCCCCTGCCTGCACCTCTATCCATTTACAACCGAGTGGTTATGCACCGATCTCTTGCACTCATTCATCATTGACGAGATGTGGTACGGGCTCTTTGGGTACCTCCAAAGAAATTACCTCTGCCGTGCCCAATCGGTTAAACTCGGGTCGGCCGCTGGGATTCTTTTATCACCCGACATGTGCATATTCCCCACAGGCAGGTTTCGATAAAATTGCATTTGTTCCCCGGGCGTGGGAGATGGTTGAAACATGGAGACGGTTGAAACACCCTGTACTTTCAGCTTATGGCATTCGATCAGTATTTTGTTTCTTCCCCGGAGCGGCCTAAAGCCATATTCCGGGTGGGGGGTGGGGGGAATTACTTCTGGCAATTTTCCAGGCAAAGAATTGCGTTAACCGGTCTATGTGAACCCGGGCAAGCAAGGGAATAGGGTGATCTATTTTACATTAAGTGATTTGTTCAAGGTCAAGGCTAATGTCTATCTTACGTTAAGTAATTCGTTCAAAGTCAAAACTAAATAAAGCACGAGACACACATACATATTGTATTACATGCACTCAACAGTCAACCCGTAGCGTGTGAACGCTGTGTAAATCTTTCCCCGCTTATTCAGAGCTAGGCACTCTGTGAAGATCTCCTGACGATAGCGAGTGAGAGATTCCGATACGTAAAGTTCATTGCCGCGGCTGCTGTGGCGAAGGCCCAACCTACCGTTATACAGTAGGTCGCGCACAGAACCGGTACCGGATTTCACGAACCGGCACCTCGGGTACGGTGCGCTCTGTCGATGTCGCTGGCCTGCATGTTCAGGTCCGGGAACGCCGAGTTGAGCATCGTGACCAGCGTCGCCTCCACGTCCTCCTGCTGGTGTGCTGTGCGCGCGCTGGCTGCGGGCGCCGCCGCCCGGCCGGAGCCGCCCGGCTGAGCCGGCAGGTTGTCCGCCACCGCACCCGCGGCGGCATACAGCTATAGGCTGGACTACGAGGTTGGCGAGAACAACTCACCTACCACCCCCCCCCCCAAAAAAAAAAACTCCGCGTAGCTGCCGGCCGGCCGCGGCTGGCATCAGCCGGCTCCTCGCCCGCCGCCTCCCGCTCCGCCCGATCAGCTGATGCGGCGCTCCTCACCCCCGCCCCACCAGCGGGTGACCTTCTTCACCTGTGTAAAAAAAACGGGTGACCTCGGGCAGCGCCTGCAGCGGGCGTCTGGCCGGGTGAGCAGTCGGGTGAGCAGGCCGGGGCCGCCCGGGCAGCGGCCACAGACTGTTGCAGAGGTGCAAAATTTTCGACCGCCGGCCCGGAGAAAATCAGGGTTGGCTGGCGAGAAATTACCTCATTTGCATGCACTTTTCCCTGGAGGTCATAGCATATTCTCTCGGATGACCTCAACCTCTGGTTCATGTTCTCAAGCTCTTCATGCTTACGGTTCGTGTGCTCTTCTAAGTCCTTGATCCTTACTTTCAGCGAACCCAGCTCAGGCTTCATAGAGTCAGCAATGCCTTGAAACTAGAGCCCTTCATGGAATGGGAATCCCCATGGAACCCATGGAACGGGATGGAAATGGGTGGAAATGGGGCAATTTTGGGAAATGTAACGGGTTGGAACGGGTTTGGGACAGACCATTAGCCTTTCTCATAAAGAATTTTCACAATCTTACTACTGTAGTATAATTGTAGTTTCAAGTTTACTACTTACTACTGTCGCGTGTTTCATAAAGCGTAGTACTTTGTATTGTTGTAGGTTAGTAAAAATGGCATGATAGTAATCTGCTGCGTGAAAGACAAAGCAAGGACTTTATAAATTGCTGTGATATATTGGTAAAAATGAAACGAAATACGAAAAAGCATTCTAATATTTATAAAAGGAAATATATCATTGTAGGAAAACGAAAACAACAAACCTAAAGAACAAACGAAACAATTTCAAATAGCCAAACTTAAAAGGTAGTAGTCAAGAACATTACAAAAGGATATTTATGGACAAAGATGGATATGGATAAAGGACATTTATGTTTATTGAAGAAGCCATAAATTTTGTTGTGCTTCAAAAGGATATATCATAATTACCTGCTTATGATGATAACATTAAGTAAATAATCTCATTGCCAATATCATGCCAACATTTCCACCAAACATCACTGCTACAGTCTTACAGCGAAAAACTCACCTAAATTATTTAGGCACATCCCACGTCATGTTGATCCGTTCTCTAAATATTCGTCTGCTTCTTCTCCTCTCTCTCTTCTCTCATCTTCCATGCCGTTCACGAGTGGTAGGTATAGGGCGAGATAAAGACTGGCTGGTCCATAAGTTTTTACTACGGAAAGGAGCATGTGTTTATTTGGTAGTAGAGTTGTAAATATTTTTTTACAACTCTACTACCGTCGGAAAATCAGCTGACCATTATGAAACAGAACGCGTCAATTTTCTTACTAACTAGTAGCAACATTGTAGAGTTGTAAAGTTGTAAAGTCTCGAGTGTAGTAAGTAGCAGTTTTTGCTTTATGAAACACAATTTTACAACTTTACTACACAATCTTACACCTATACTACAAAATTGTACTACCAAACCTTTATGAGAAAGGCCACAGATAATTTTTTAGCACCACAAAAAGTTAAATATGCTTAAATGGGTGGGAATGGGATCCCCATCAATTATGAATTTGGATTGGAACGGGTTTGGGTCTGGCTGAATGGGCTGGAACGGGACGGGGGCTGAAAATGTGTCCCATGAAGGGCTCTACTTGAAACTCATCTCTCAGTTTGGATAACTCTGCCATCTGACGCTCTATCATCTGCTTCACTCCATCCATTCCGGCCTCGGAGAACTCACCAGATATTATACGTCGCCGTTTCTGAGGGCTAGTACTTCTCGGCTGGAGCTGCTGGATTTTTTGCTGGATGAAGCCCTTGCTTGGCGGCGCCATTTTCTTCTCTCAATTACAATTAAAAAATATTGAGCACACGCAACCATATCACTCTGCCTTCTTCCAAATCACTGCAGGTATTTACCCTAATCGGTGCACGTGTCTCCGTGTATCACTGCCAGCCGGGCTCTGGATCGCCGCGGAGCGACCCGCGAGCACGTCCGACCGCCGCCAGGTGCACAGCGCGACTTGTCGACGTGCTTGTTAAGCTCCAGGTAATCTAGGACTGGCCTCACCTTCTTCTTCTTCGCCTGCAGCACTGCCATCAGCGGTATCAGGCCTTCTGGTTTCCCATGTCCGGTCTCATCGTATGGGACGAGCCAACCTTCGACGATCCATCTCTTTAGCTTCGCTTCATATTCATTGCGACGGTCTTCCGGTATAGAATAAGCCGCAACTTTATTTCTCAATGTTTCGGGCTCACGCTGTTGGGCCCACTTCCATTCCACCATCCATGTCCGCGTCTTCGAGTCAAAAACTACCGTGTAGTCTTTTTCGTCAATGCACATGGACTCTAGTTTACACGCTGTCTGTTCTGAGACAGCGCTCAGCGTCGCCTCCGCTTTGTCCAAAACTTCATCATTGGCCGGTACGGCTAGCTGCTCCTGTTGCGCTGCCCCGCAGTCTACTTCATCACTCACCGCTGCACCCACAGCTGATGAGCGAATTCCCTCCATCACTGCCGTTGGCCCGAATCTAACACGATTTGAACTGACTATCTCCACGCCTCCCATCGCAATCACTGCATTCATGCCCAAGGTGAATTCAAATCCAAGAGGCTTCTCCTGTACTACCAGGACGTCTACCTTCAGTTCATATATTGGCGAATCATTCCACGTTGTGGTTTAGTGTTTGATCCGTTTAAAAAACACCGTCAAGATGAGTACATAGAGGCATACACATTACACATACATCGGTCAAGGACGCTAGAGACTTCTCCCGTCACATATTCGGGATGGCGCTAGTACATATGCCTAAATCAGACGCATAAATTATGTCAAATCACAGATGATTTGGTATAGCGGCGAGAAGATCTGGTAGCGTACGAGCAGCCGAGGCGGCTGCCGGCAGGTTGTTCCAGGACTGAGATGCACGGTATGAAAAAGTACTGCGAGCCAAGGAAAGCCGAAACGGAGGAAGCTGTAACTCGCCACCGACTGTTGCACGAGTAACTCGCTGCGACGCGGCCGAACGTCGGACAAATAACGACTGGACAGCTTTCGGAGTGTTTGCATCATTCAAAGCCTTGACGACTTTGATGCAGTCACGATGTTTGACCAGGTCGTCAATTTTGCGCCAGCCAAGTTGATCTAAAATAGGCGAGATGTGGTCAAATTTTCGAGCACCTGTCACTATCCGAGCCGCAAAATTTATTAGTTTTTGAATTCGGTGCAAGTGACAGGCTGCAGCTCCACCCCAGATTGAGAGACAGTAGATGATGTGGGGAAACACGTGAGCATGAATAAGGATCTTGCGGGTCTCTGGTGTGAGGTGGTGACGAATTTTGTAAAGTGAAAGAAGAATGGAGTTGCACTTCTTTACAACATTTGATATATGCTCCTCCCAGGATAATTTATTGTCAAAAACCATTCCGAGCAACTTCACGGACGGGGAGGGGACCAGGACGTGACCGGATATGTTGATTGAGAAGGAACTGGTGTTTTTTAGAGACTGGGATGTGCCGACAAGAAGAAGAGTTGTTTTGATAGGATTCATTTTTAAGGAGTTATATTTAAAGTAGGATTGGATAGACCTCAGTGTCTCCTCCTGGCGAGATTTCAGAGCGCTGAGCTGGTCTGGAGGAGAGGAGTCTAATAAGGAGGTGTCATCGGCATAGGATACTAAGCGTCCGTGAGGCAGGGAGGATGCAAGGTCGTTTGTGAAAATGCTAGAGAGGACCGGGCCTGTTAAGGAACCTTGAGGAACGCCATGGGTCAGAGATAAGGAAAGGTTGCCGCCTCTCACCATCTGCCGACGCTCGCCAAGGTAGCTCGCGAACCAGGAACTGTCAATGCCGTACCATGCAAGTTTAGCAAGCATGAGTATGTGGTCAACGCTATCGAAGGCACGGCTCAGATCCACTGATGTGGCCCTCATTCATCCTGCATACCATCCAGTCAACGACATCGATGAGGGCATCTTCCGTGGAGTGACATTTGCGGTAGGCATATTGTGTGGAAGCCAGGATATTATTGCTAATCAAATATTCAGTAACATGACGGCAAACGACTTTCTCGCAAATTTTTGACAAGACTGGTAATATAGAGATTGGCCTGAAACTATTGGCTTCCTCACGAGATCCATATTTGAATAGCGGCACCACACACGCCTCTTTCCAAGCCGAAGGAAAAACATGCGTACTGATCGAGGAATTCACCAAGTGCAATACATGAGGTCCAATTACTGCAAAACACTTCCGCACGGCTGCTATGGGCAGGCCATCAAACCCGACGGCTTGGCTGGCAGACAGTTCACTGAGCGCGGCGGACAGTTCCGGAAGCGTGATCACACGAAGCGTCAGCCCAGCTGTCGTCACGCAGGGTGGCCTGGGAGGGAGGGGAGGCGCAGCGCTGCCACCAGCTGCTATCTCAGTGGCGATTTTTGGCCCGACATTGGCAATGTGTCTGTTAAATTCGTCCGCCTTTTCAGCGGATAACGAGGCAGGATTATTCCCACTTTCTTTCGGCCGCATGACAAATTCGTTCACACCCTGCCAGAAAGCATTACGATCGCGCGACATTTGAGCACATACATATTCTCCACGTGACACGGCAAAGTGGCCCTTGACCAGATTTCGAAGCCTACGATACTCCTTCTTATTTTCCCCACTTCCGTCTCTGCACCACACAAGATTGGCTCTATCCCTACACCGCATTAATGAAAGAAGCGTCTCATCGTCCTCCACCCACGGACAGTGCTGCCGACGGCGCGGTGTCACTGTTCTTAGCGGACAATGGGAATCGAGCACGCTCCACCAAAGTCGCATAAAACTACAGACTTTCGTATCGACATCCGTCGCTTCATAAACAGGATCCCAATTAAGATACAGTAGTTCCAAGCAAATCGCATCTCAGTTCGCTTTACGCCATGACCTCGATACGAAACTTTTTGGACTAATGCGAAGTTTAACCACAGGAAAGCTTATTCCAGTAGTAAGGTGATCAGAAATTGGCTCTGTTGACAAGAAAACCGCCGAGTTCAGACCGTCCACGTTGGTGATTATATGGTCCAGGAGGGTAGGGGTCGGCTCCAGATGAGTAGGTTCCGTGACAAGTTGTTGCAGCCCCAGGTCGTTCAGCGCCGTCATGTACCGACGACAGATTGGAATGTCCGGTCTGAGGACGTCTATATTGACGTCCCCGAGACAGAACGTAGGTCGGCCCGCGGCCAGAGCGTCACGTAGCTGGTCGTGAATTTCTTCTATGCCACGTATGTACGGCTGGCGTGGTGGACGGTACACCACTCCCACGGTCACAACTTCGGCCCCTTCATTTCACAGCAACCCAGAGAGCTTCTAGTGCCGCACTACTACTTGTAATGGGTAGGATGTTGCATTCCAGTGTGTCCCTGTGAATCATTACCACACCACCACTGTTCTCCCTGGTGCCTGGCTGAAGTGGCCGATCCCAGAGAGCTTCTAGTGCCGCACTACTACTTGTAATGGGTAGGATGTTGCATTCCAGTGTGTCCCTGTGAATCATTACCACACCACCACTGTTCTCCCTGGTGCCTGGCTGAAGTGGCCGATCCCAGAGAGCTTCTAGTGCCGCACTACTACTTGTAATGGGTAGGATGTTGCATTCCAGTGTGTCCCTGTGAATAATTACCACACCACCACTGTTCTCCCTGGTGCCTGGCTGAAGTGGCCGATCCCAGAGAGATTCTAGTGCCGCACTACTACTTGTAATGGGTAGGATGTTGCATTCCAGTGTGTCCCTGTGAATAATTACCACACCACCACTGTTCTCCCTGGTGCCTGGCTGAAGTGGCCGATCCCAGAGAGCTTCTAGTGCCGCACTACTACTTGTAATGGGTAGGATGTTGCATTCCAGTGTGTCCCTGTGAATCATTACCACACCACCACTGTTCTCCCTGGTGCCTGGCTGAAGTGGCCGATCACGACGCAGTATATTATACCCCGGGAAGATCAAGATTCCGTCTAATACTTTCGCATGTAACCAGGTTTCAGAAACACAATAAATGTCTACATTATGATCGTTCATGGTTCAAATAACAGAGTTCATATTGGGCGTAAGAGAACGAACATAAGAGTGCGCTATTATAAGAGTTCGCAAAGTGGCATTTCTAACCAGGCCACTTCCACCGCCGCTGACCTCCGGGAGTCGGGCCAGGCACCGAGTCTGATTCTTGCTGTGTTGCGGCAGGAGAGTCAGGTTGGTCGCTCTTCCGCCCGCGCGCTGAGTGGCACGCTGTCCGCCGCTGCATGGGCGCGGCCTCACCCGCACGGGGATCAAGTCGCCGCTGACATGGTCCGGTGTTGGTTGGCGCCCTACACGGCGGGACAAAAGTGCCCCAGCGCCGGGAGCGGTCTGCTGGACGCCGCTCCTCGCCTTGGCTCGGCGGACCCTCCACCCGCCTCGGCAGCCTCGCCGCGCCGGCCGTCGGGGCGTGCCCCCTTGACCGTCTGGGCACCCGGCATTGTTGACATTAGCCGGGCGGCGTCCCCTGGTCAGCGGGTGTCCCCCCGTCCGCCACGGTTTCCATGGCAACGGACAGGGGTGTCGGAGGAAGTGACGCCTACCTCCGCGCTACAAAGTTCATGCGCGTCGGCAAGAAGATAGTTATTTCGATTATGGCAAATTTCTTCAGAATGCGAGATGCTAAGAGTCTATAAATATCACTGTTGCACTGTCTAGGTAAAATTGATCTTGTCTTCGCCGATACAAATCTATCTTCAAAAATGTTCAGTGCAGACCTTCGTGGGGGCGGCTTGGCAGTATCAGCTTGATTCTTTTCGATACAATTTGTATGCAAAAGATACGACTCACAGTTTTGATGACTTGACAGGAATATGACGTTGACGTTAGCGAAACACCTGACGAACACTATTCACTGTCGCGGGCGTCTTGTTTACGAAAAAGCTAAAAACACTGCGGAGCGGCCGGGGGTCGCCAGTGTAGCACGCCGCCCGGGCCTCGTGTACCTTCACATCGATGACCTCGGACACTCAAATTTGCACTCTCCCCGTTCCAACGCAGCGCATCCTCTGACCATTAACAGTCTGGGAATAGACGTTGCTCCTCTGCCATTGCTGACAGAGATGTGACAAATGCACTGGGTACAGCCATAATCAACAAGTGCAACAACTCGTGTCCCATCGACAGTTATCCCTGCAGAAGGAAGCGTCCCTGTTATTGAACGATCGGAGAGTAGGCTGACGCGCTGACCGCTCTCCTACGGGGTTTTCCGGACACTGGCGGCGAAAGTGCGGACCGCCACACTTAAAACACCTGACACCGGTGCGCGTCTCCGTGACGGCCCTCTTCAGGAGACAGTCTTTAGCCAGATGGTTAGCCCCATTGCAGTTAAAGCAGCATCACTCATGCACGCGCACTGTAGCTGCGCCGCGGTGCTCGCCAGCTACGGCTGGCCTCATTGCCTCAGCGTCGAATGCATTCTTGTCTGCCAAGACGGCGCGCGCACGCACCAACAAATTCCAGTCGCATCGATTCCACGCGACATCCAGATCGTAAGCCCTGTCGCACCGACTCCGGGAGCCCAGAGATTAAGGCACATGTTAGCCCACGCTCACTGATTCCACCAAGCAGTGCAGACAAACGCCTCAGCTCGGCCAGGAACACGTCCACCGTCTCAAATGGCAGCAGTTTGCGAGAAACAAACTTTTCATAAGCCACGAAGCGAAAGTTTTACCTGCCCGACATACATGGGCACGGTCCGTCCCGCCCTCTGATGTCACCTGACCTTGAGTGCGACCGCTGCTACCGGCCACAGGCCATCCCAGTCAGGGGCAAATAGTGAGCGCCGAAGCGACTCGAACCCGGGCTGCCACTACCGGGTGAGATCAGAAGTCCAGCGCTCTCCCAACTGAGCTACAGGGGCGGATATATATATATATATATATATATATATATATATATATATATATATATATATATATATATATATATATAACAAGGTCACCAACAACATATATGTATATATATATATATATATATATATATATATATATATATATATATATATATATATATATATATATATATATGTATATATATATATATATATATATATATATATATATATATATATATATATATATATATATATATATATATATATATATATAACAAGGTCACCAACAACATATATGTATATATATATATATATATATATATATATATATATATATATATATATATATATATATATATATATATATATATATATATAACAAGGTCACCAACAACATATATGTATATATATATATATATATATATATATATATATATATATATATATATATATATATATATATATATATATATATATATATATATATATATATATATATATATATATATATATATATATATATATATATATATATATATATATATATATATATATATATATATATATATATATATATATATATATATATATATATATATATATATATATATATATATATATATATATATATATATATATATATATATATATATATATATATATATATATATATATATATATATATATATATATATATATATATATAATAAGGTAAGGGGGGGTCGAAGTTTAGTTCCTACTAGATCTGGCAAGACGCCTGTGACGTATGTAAGAGTGCGCCCGAGGGCATGTTTTTGTTGAAGCAATGGGCAATGGAGCGTTTTCTAAATCGAATTTAGAACTCTTTTTAAAAGTGTTTTAAATTATTTTGTAATTATGGGAAATATGATTCAAAAAACATTATTTCTCATAATGTGCTCATTCTCATGTTTTTCACTGTTTTCTCTAGCCATATCCAGGGTCAAAATGTGTAAGGTTCGTCAGACATTCCAACAGTCAGTCGTTCATCTACAGTGCGTAACGTACATAATAATGATGGTTTTCGGTATATTTTCATAAGATTATGAACTCTATTATGATTAGCCTCTCGTTACTTGGAGGGGCAGCTACGGATTTTTGAAACTCAACAAACTTATTAACCCCACCCACTAAGGTTTTCGAGGAAAGAGCAGCGGTGCAGTCGGCGCTGCGCGCCGCCGTTTTTGCCACAGGTGTTTGGGTATCAATCATCGTTTATTCGTATGTCATCCGCAAAACACGGTTTGTCATGACAAGCGTCATTTTACATTGTATCACAGTTACACTATTAAAATAAATCCACATCCAAAATTGTCGACACAAAAGCGTTACAAGCACAAGACAGTCGTTTCTCGCAGAGTTAGCGATCTGCTGTCAGCCACTCCCTCCTCCACGTATGAAAACTCCGTCACTGCTCCAGCGTCTCGCACTTCGCCCGGCGTCTTGTTCCATTTGGCCGTTGACCGAAATCTGAACGATCGACGGGCGTGCTCGGTACGGACTCGAGGCATGTGCAGCAGCCCTGATGCAGAACCCCGGGTTTCTCTGGTGGACACAGTCTCGCGGTACGACAGCAAATCTCTCAGACAGATCGGTGCATTATTATCATACAGCAGACGGTGTACCATCACCAGGTCTCGCTCGGCAACAAGTTCGTCCACTTTCGGCCATTTCAATCCACGTAAGATAGGCATCATAAGTTTCTGACGACGGCAGCATTTAACAATTCTTGCGCTGTGCTTAATTATTTTTTGTATACGTTTACGTTGTGTTGCATTGCAGCCTGCCCAGACAGTCGCACAATACAATATATGCGGAAAAAACAATGATTCAATGATAAACTTTTTTACTTCTTTTGGCAGTCGGAGCGAAAATTTTGACAGACCGAACAGCGTTGCGTACCATCGTTGCGTCATGATAGTAACATGTTTTTTCGAAAGTAAGATTACTGTCCAAAACCACCCCTATAATTTGCGCACTACCAGATGGGTGAAGCATTGCATTGCCAAAACGTACTTCGAAATTGTGTCCAAACATCCTTTGTCGAGAAGAAATGAGAACAAGGTCAGATTTGGTTGGGTTAATTTTAAGAGTGCTTTCAACAAGCCATCGCTGCGCTTTGCTCAGCGTTGACTCGATGTATCGTTGTAGCTCTCCCTGTTGGTTGGGGAGGCCACAGTAGATAAATTGCACGTCATCAGCGTATAACACCGTCTTGGTGTCACATAAACACGATGTCAAGTCATTAGTCAAAAGTAAGTATAACACTGGTCTCAGAATTGAGCCTTGGACCACGCCGCAAGTGATGGGGACGGTCGTGGAGCCTCCGCGCTGTGCGCAATTTTCCACATTGTGTGCAATCATCCACATTGTGTGCAATTTTTTAACTCGGGTTATCTCAGGTCAGGTCACGTGATTCCACCTCTAAAACGTTTGCGGTCGTGCCACAGCCACAGTTTTAGGCTGAGTGGTTTCTATATTACAGGATTTAACTAGGCCATAAGTACCTACAATTCGTTTATCTCAGATATTGTATATTGGTGACCTAAGGTCAGGTAGAACACGTGACTTCCCCAATAAAAGTCAATTACAAAAATTGCAAATGCTTCTTATTCATGTGATACACATTATATCAGACCAAGTCTTTCAAAATCATGTTATTATAGGCCATTCTTGATCACCCAAGCACAATTTTAATCAGTGAGCCCTTCAAAGTTATCTTCATCCGAGGTCACCAACAACAAGTTTTTGCCAACAAATTTTGATTAAATACAGACAAAGACGTTACACGGACACCATTGTGTTTATCTCGTCGAGGTCTTCAAAAAATGCGCCGTGCGACCGACCTGGGCCGCCATATGACCCTCGGATGACCTCGGATGACCCTGCTGAACTGAGGAAAAAAATATTTTGACTTAAACCAATTGCAAAATAATATGATTCGAAGTGCTTTGAAGAGATACACACGATAACGTTAAAGTTATTATTCTATCGTGCTTGGTTAAGACGTTATTAACTAAAAACTTGTTGGCCAAAACAGTCTGTATGACCTTTTATAGCCTCTGGATTCAGGAGTCTTAACTCCGAGACCTGACTTGAGCTAAAATTTGAGAACACCAGGCGGTAGCATTTTTCAAGAGCTTTCGGTTGCCTTTTCCGTTTTTTTTTTGTTGTCTTACCTATAATAGTTCCCGATATATTTTGGGGTTTCTGGGGCAAAATCCTAAAATTGTAAAATTTGACATTTGATGATCTCTGGGGACCTCAACATTGACCTGAGACAAAACAAAATAACTGAAGAAGTTTCGAAATGATTTTTTCACGAGCTATCGAACGGTATGTTTCATTCCGTTTCTCCCCAAAGAGCCGAGTTAGAAGGGGGCGTTCAGACGCCCCCGGCTTGGCGTGGGTTTATAGTGTAGATCATGCACCAATCCCACTGGAACATCTCACTTCGTTTCACGTCCTTTTAAGATCCGTTTGCGACATCTAAAATATTCTTCGAATCAGAATTGCTATGGCAAAATATGCCATAGCATTCTAGCTTGTTCAGTAGCATATTACGGTTCCTGCAATCAAAGACATTGGACCAGTCCATCGGGCAGACTCGTGACGCGGCCTTCGTCCGTGTTGCGACTGAATTCACTGACTACGTCCAGCAGAGTGTCTATGATGGAATGTTATTGGCGATGAGTATACACGTAGGTATTGCGATCCGGCCAAGATGTGGAAAGACGCCATTTAGTTCAGGACTTCGATGACTGCCACCTCAGTCTGTACGCACATTCCTCTGAAAAGAAAAACTGGCCTTTTATAACTTCTTGAACTATATAACTTCTTATGGTCATCGGGATATAAGGCCCAAAGGCCTGTAGGACCCGTTCTCATCGAGCTCTGTAGCTGTGTCCAACCTCAGTCTGTGTCAGGAATGTTGGATACCAAATTGGCTCCCAGTGAGTATCCAGCCTACTCTTGAATGTGTTGAGGGAAGGCGAATTCAGGACAGCAGCTGGGAGCCCTGCATTCCAGTCATTGATAATGCGGACGGCGAAATAGTTCTGTCTGGCGTGACATGATGCATGGGGCTTGCAAAGTTTCAGAGAATGGCCTCTTGTAGGTCCACCAGTGTGCAATGTGAACATCTCTGTTGCGATTACGTCCACCCCACCACGTAACATCTGGTACACGTGAATCATGTCACCGCGTCTTCGCCGATAATAGAGGGATGGCAGTTTCAGGAGACGGAGTTTCATTTGGTACTCTTGGTGACGGATGCTGGCAACCAGGCGGGTGGCTCTTCTCTGCACCCTTTCTACTGCTCTTTGATCCGCTCTATTAAACGGTCCCCACACGAGGTTCCCATATTCAAGATGAGGACGCACGAGGGATTTGAACAGCAGAGGAAGAGTTGCTTCGTTTATCAGTGCAAATGATCGACGAATCACTCCTACATCCGGATCGCCTTAGCTCTCGCCGACGCCGCTTGCTGCCGAAACTTCAGGAGAGAGTCGATATGAACACCGAGGTCCCTTTCCACTGGTGTGCTTTCAAGCTGGTTACCTCTCATGTGGAACGAGAATGCACGGTTGGCTGATCCTACATGCATGACCTTACATTTTCCCTCGTTGAAGGGCATCTGCCAGGAAGCGGACCACTCCACCAGTGCATCAAGGTCTGCCTGCATGGCTGCTGCATCACTTTCAGTGGATACACCGGAAAACAATTTGGTGTCATCAGCGAACAATTTGACTGGACAGCGAACTACTTCTGGCAAATAATTTACATCAAGTAGGAACAGCAGCGGGCCAAGGACAGACCCTTGTGGCACCCCACTCACTACTGGTACCAGGTTTGAATGACATCCACCGAGAGTAACCTGCTGCCTCCTCTCGCTAAGAAACGACTCAATCCAGGACAGCAGCTTTCCAGAAACCCCGTAGCTGCCTAACTTGCACAACAGTCTTCTACGAGGGACAGAATCGAAGTCCCTCTGAAAGTCGAGGTATACCACATCAACTGGTGTGTTGTACTCCAGCATCCTGCTCCAGGCATCAATGGTCGCCAATAATTGAGTGCTGCAGGAGCGCCTAGGACAGAAACCGTGTTGGTCATCAGATAGGAGGCCGTGGGTGGTGAGATGGTCCATCAGCTCGCCGCGGATGAGGGATTTCAGTACCTTACAGGACACTGAGGTCAAGCTAATAGGGCGGTAGTTCCCTGGGTTTTGTGTGTCGCCCTTCTTGTAAATGGGCACCACCTTACCCAGCTTCCAGACTGTAGGTAATGTCTCAGTGTCCATCGACCTACGGAACAGCAACGCAAGAGGATGAGCCAGTGAGGATGTGAGCAAGTGAGGATGAGCAATCAAGTCACATAAAAAAAACGCACAAACAAAAACGAGAAAAAAAAAAATGATATAACATAACTGATATAACATGACATCTTAATGACTTTTGGAGATGCTTTTAATTAGATTCTGCAGAATCTTGATTCTTAATGAAAGATTGAAAGAAATATGAAAGATTATTGCCCAAGGACAATGCTAAAATGAACATCATAGTAAGCTGGCGGTGAAATACAAATAGAACAATTTATTTTGCAGGAGATGAGCAACAACATTTCACGTGCTGCGCAATATTCCGCACTGTATATTGGAAGAAAGTCACTGGTCACTTCTATGCTCTACTCAAAATTCATCACAGATAATTGAAAATGAAGTGACTTTGACTTTGAAGAAG